>JAAMPD010000135.1:0-84051 GCA_025266255.1 Trissolcus basalis
ACTTTGAACAAATTACTATAATCGGCTGAGATCTTTTTGCAAATTTGCAATTTTTTGTATTTTTAAATAAACGTTCATGAAAGGCAGTATACCGATGACTTTTTTACTAACAGATAACTTATAAGATTTGCAAGTGCTAAAAAACTATCGTTGACATGCACTATAAAAAATTTATTTTGCAAATAAATATTAAATTACATTAAATATAGTGCTATGTAATTGAACTCTGAATTTTTTCTAAGCATAACCCAACCTGTCAAGTATCTTTACACATCAAAAGTCAATTTATTCCACATATAGTGTGAGATATTGTGTAACCTTATATTAATTTTTTATTATAGTCTAATTTCATGTGACATAATTACCGAGTGGGTTAAATTATAAATTAAGATCAGATATCACGAAAGAGTCAAAAAATAAAAAAATAGCATATCAATGAATATTTGTGATCTAAATGTTTAAAAGAGCAAAAAACTGTATAAAATTAAATACAATTCCGAGCCAATCCTGTGATTTTATTTTGATACATTACAATGATTTGAGACTGAGTAATCGTTCACGTGGATATTAGAGCACGTGAGCCTACAATATTGAATTCTGAATAAAAAAAAATTGAACCGTTTTTGAAAGGTTAAAACGGGATAAAGATCAAAAATGAATAAAAAAAAAGTTAAAAACTGCTTTTCAGACATGTCAATAGTAAAATGTCAAAAAAGTGCCTACAAAGTTAATCAATGCTAATACTGTCAATCGGTTAATCAGATACAAATATGCATTTACATGAACAGTGTGGAAATGAAAGAAATGCGTTGTAAGGCGGAGGAGAGGGGGAAGGGCTTATGGTATGGTGAGGCACACATTCGACTTTTACTCTCAATCGAGCAAACAGGTTGTGGTTTTTAATCCGAAGCTGATGGCAGTGACACGTAATTTTGAGCAAGGCCTAGGTCACTTACTTGTACGCTGCCATTACATTCAGTAACGTCGATTTTCCTGCACCGGAAGGGCCCATTATTGCGGTCAACTGCCCTCCTCGAAATTGTCCGCTGACTCCTCGCAAAATCAACTTTGAACCTGTAATTCCAAAGATACAATAAAAATTTTTACAAAAATAAACTTTTATGTACAGACATACTTCGTCGTCCCAGAAGAAAAAAGGGCCCATCTTAAATTGCTCCGTGTATTTTAAATGGAAAATTTTTCAAATAAGCTCTTTCTCTTCTAAGGTGACGACTTAAATACACCTATTTCATAATATTAAAATAATTAAACATAATAATTCAACCCTTTTCGTTCTGATGCCATGTCAAGAGATTGAATGAAATTTATGCAAAATTTTTTTCAATGCTTCTCAATGAAATTAATAAATTTGTAAGCAATTTCATTATTTCTGTTTGAAATGTTTAATAGAAAACGTTTATAAACAATTAAAGTTACACAATTTTTGTTACTTAATTTCTGATATTTTTATGCTAAAATATCTCAAAACCACACATCTGGCTTTCACGAGAACTCCTTTGAGGTCCAAGGGTTAAGCAAAAACATCACCAACCAGATGGTTGATGGAATATGACGAGGACAAAATATTTAATAGAACCAAAAAAAATCTGCTGATGCGCATTTGTTTTGCATTTTATATACAAAGTTGCCATCCTATGATGACGGATTTGCGATTTGCTATATAGGCCGGATTGTGAAAACGTCTGGACAAAATTGCAAGATCGCTTTAGAATGTTGCCTTGTCAGCTGTAATCAATTGATTTTCTAATGAAGGGCTTTTGTGCAACTAACTTTTCCTCCTATTAAACAACCGTCGTAATTGAAGAACAAAAGAAAAATCAGCAGCTTGAAATAAAGACGTGACATTGATTTCTAAGATCAGTACGATGTTTTATGGTAATGTCACGATTGTCGTGTTTCGCTGAGAATACGAGATTTGCCGTACGAGGCCTTAATTTCTATCTAGAGAGCGGAAGTCATAGAGGTGCGCTTTGATACAATAGTCCCGAGGACATGTTTCGAGATGCTGAATGAGAAACCGTGAAATTGTTTATGTCGCCTTCAGAATTGCGCGGCACTTTTTTTACCTTTTTCAGATGTAAGAATGATTGGGTCGTTTGCAAGATTTGATCTTGGTTTCCAATGATAATTGAAAATGTCGTTTTGATTTAATGAAAAAATATTTATTACTGTAAAAAGTAAACGTTCTACATTGAGACACTTTTTATAACTATGAAAAAAATGCATCTTAAAATTTAGATACTAATATTTATAGAAACCTTTATAAAAGTTTAGAATTTTAAGAAATATTTGTTTCCTCAAACATCTTTGATAAAAAACAATCTTACTTTCTTAAATTAATTTTTATGATATCACGAAGTTCAATTAATGTTTAAAAAAATGAATCATTGCAACTTTCATATTCAATCGATCATACAAAAAAAAAAAACAAACAAAAAACAAGAAAATTGAAGTTCGTGTAAGTAAAATCATTGTACGTACAATTTAAAAACAATCTAGTTTTATAAGATTTAATGGTTACGTCATAAATGTTTCCACTGCTGAAGATGCATTCTTTTTAATATACCAGCAGATTAAAAAAATTTGTCTAACATGAATAAATACACAGAGAAAAAATTGTAATAATTAATAATTTTTATCAAAAATAATGGATTTTGTCTCTCACTTATGAAACCGTTTGGTGAAAATTATACAGATAAGAAGAATTATTTATTTTTCCGTGTAAAAAAATGTCAACCTCCCCTTTGGGATCTACGTCATTAAATTTGTTACGAGATTGACATAATGTGATGATTAATTGAATCTATAATATTCTCATTTTGCGAGCATGATAATAAGTGCACTCTGGCTGTGTCGTTTAACATTGGAAGTGATGAAAAGCAATTATGTCAACGATGCTTTATGTCAGTATGGAATCCCCTATCAGAAAATTATTCATTACGTGGGAAAATTTGCAAGAACAAAATGTTTGATAACCAGATTTTCAATTCCACTCGCTGTGACATAATAAATACAATCGTACAAGAAAATTATCTCAAGAGACGCTCGTAATACTGTAACCAGACGCAGGAAAATTTTCTCATATTACTGTTTGCGAAATTGAACTTACAGCCGAACTTTGAGACAGTGCGTAATTGTGATAAATCAAAGAACTGGAGGAATAAGTCAAGGGTACCAAAAGCAGATCGTCTGGTCGTCAAAAAAATTCAAATCACAAAGATAAAATCAACGACGTTTAATTGAAAATGATGTAATGAAAATGTATAGTATAGTGATATGCAGAAGAATTATATTTTTCGTTCCGTAACGATTAACACTAAGTTTATTTAAATGTTTATGACCTGGTAACAAGACTATTTTTTACTTCTCGGAATCCGCGATAACATACTTTTGGAACGATAGATAAAATTTTCACCGTATATTTCATTCATGTGTATTCGAACCGTCTTGTTTTTCACGATCGCCTTTTCGTTGCACTCTTGGCACGCTGTCTATGCAAGATACTTTCTAGATATTGTCAATAAATTTATGTCTAAAACCCAGAGGTATTCGCACAATATCTTTCCCATTCTTAAAGTCTAGGGCAATACAAATAATACGTATTTATAAATAAAATTTAAAATAAAATCATTGTTACTGAATTATATTTTTTTTAGAAAAAAAAGTTTTTCAATTTTCTATGCTGCATAATAAATGATGTTCAAATTATGTATTTAAAAATGAACATTGTTTTACCTTTTCTTCCAGCAGGGACGGAAAATGTGAGGTCACTGAATTCGATATCCACTGGTGTGATCTTTTCGAAATGAACCAAAGGATCCGACGAGTCGCTGTGAGTTCCATTGAGTTTCGTTCCATTGTTCTGTACGTTTCCATTGATACCATTTTTAGTTGTTCCATTTGTACTAACATGGTGCAATGGTGCAATTCCATTGGCAACGCCGTTGGTACCGCCGTTAAGATTATTGGGCCAATCAGTTTTATGATCCATTGCGATCAATATATTTTTCTTCAATTGTGATGCTTAAAATTCACTCCACCGTTGTAACATCATTCAGTTTTCTGCAATTCATGACAATTGAGAAATTAGTGTTTTGTCATTCAATTTTTGGGTTATCTTTATGCCAAACTATTTGGACGTTTTGATTCAAAACAGAGGATGAAAGAAAAAAATTCATCAAGGCGATTGACCCGAAATAAAAAAAAGTCAGCGAAGTTTGGTCAAGGGAAAAAAGCTGATTAAAAGTAAAGTGCAAACTCAGATCAATGACACGAAAACAACTGGCTTTTATCGCTGCTGAAGGTTAAACGCATATTTTCACTGTGAACTTAATTATGAATTCGTTCCAATAATCTCTATTTATTAACATGAACTGGTATAGGCAAATCCAAATTTACTGTCCACTTAGTGGTGCCAAAAAATAATATATTTTCATTTTAATGGCACACTCCTCACACTCGTCTTTTCTTTTGTTCAAATAATTTTGAACGGTGCTCAAAATATATTTCAAGTGCGATTAAATTTTGATAACAAAATCGGAAAATTAATTGTTTGGCTCTATCATTTATACAATGTTGTTGCCACTATCTAATGACTACTGGAAAACAAAAAATGAATCTGAAATGGGCCATTGAAATTAATAATAATTTTTTTGGCCCAGCTAAGTGGATGATAAATTCTAATTTGCTGTATCGCAGAAACATGGAAAAACGCCACCTTGTGCACTCTGAAATCGCATTCCAATTTACCTTGATAATAAACCGGAATATTTGTTTTATAATTATGAGAACTATCGCTGATGTGTGCATAAAAAATTATTCTGTAGTGACATTAAGCGCTTAAGGTTATATTATACTGGAAGAGCGTAAGACAAATTGTTCCCTCTTATGTCATGCGAAAAATGTGAAATATTAATGGTTATTTTCCGATAGAAATACAAATAAAAGAAACGATCCGGTCAACAGTTTCACTGTCATCATTTGTTTAATATAAGATTATTATCAACTATATCTATATATATATATATCAATTGATATATATCAACTGTAAGATTATTAACTGATTGGTCCACCCGTGTCAGTTTTTATAGTGAAAAGAAAAAAAATGTTTCCCAAAAGTATGCAAATAACGTAATAATTTTTGTTATTTGTGATAATAACATCCACGTATATCTTTTTTTCTAAAACTTTTGAAAATATCATGCAGCATACCACAAATATTTGTGTTGCATAAAAGTTTCAATATCCTGGTCAACTGGACAAGAATACATTCAGTTTTTGTTCGTCTTCGCTGTCTACTGCAGCTAACAATCGACCTTTTTTCAGCGCAACAAAAAATATATTTACGATCACAACAATTAGAAGGTTCATGCTTTCAGACTTTTCGACATAGGAAAAAAAAATGATTGATCATGATCAATCAATGGCACGAGTAAAAGAAAGCATAAAATATTCGCAGCGAAAATTTCAAATTGCAAAAACGTAAGTTCGCGGAAAAAACCGACGTAGTGAATCGAAAGAGTGTTATCATTCAAGAACACACAAAGTGTTAGGAGTAGTAATGAAATCAATATTGCACGTTACACACGAGAACCAAGTTTAACGAACTCCTATTGTGAGGCATCAGGTGAGGGGTTACATTAAACACGAATCAAAGTTGAGAGCTTTGTGTAAAAAGTTGATTGTACAATATTTTCATCAGGTTCGCCGCGATTATTTTACAATCAAAGATGAAGAAAAAATTAAATAAATGGAAATAAAATTCAATTCGCAGAAATAACGAATTATAAAAAGAAATTGTGATACATCATGGAAATGAATATTTATCTCTGCATCAACAACAAAAAAGGAAAGTAAAACTTTCCAAAGCAAACAGGACGTTTTTTATTTAACGAGACAATTAAAAGCACAAAATTTAGTTACAAAACGATGTATTGTAATTATGAGAGTCTAATACGTAAGTCAAACAGCAATAATTCCATTTATTAAAGTTAATAAGCAATTTGTAAGATTGATTTGACTGCAATTTGCCACTTTCGATTTTGTTTCTTCTTCCTTGAAATTGTGTATGATGACTTTTTGGAGGATTATAAAATCGTCCCTTCCATTCGTTGATAATTGAAATCAATCAAAAATTTCTCCTACTTGTTTCTTTTGCATTTACTTGGGGATTTTATATTACCAACGCCAGAAATGTTAGAGAAACTTAATGGACACACTAATAGATCACCACATCATGAGGCCATTTGTACAAGGGGTTTAATGATAGGGAAAAGTAAAATCAATACAGATGAAACGAAAATTTCGATAAACTCCCCATGAAATTGCACGAATAATGATAGATTTCATAATGGCTAATAACAATTTTGTAGCAATCAAAAAAGTTGAAATGATTTAGAAATATAAAATGGAATGACATTTATTTGCGAAATTCGTGCACGAATATTGCGGCTTATTAAAATGTGATCTAACAATTTTGACCTGCAATGCCCGCTGGAGTTGTGATTAAACATGTACGTCTGATCATCGGCATCAGCTGAGCTACTCATTTTTTGTATTATTATTTGTGCGGTTATCCGTGGGTAGCGTCATAACACAATTACAAACTTACCAAGTGCGAGATTACGAGACAGAAAAAAAAGCACTTTTACAGTCTTGTCATCACGTTCAGAAAATGTAAACTATATGACAACGTCACTCGAGCGCAATAAAAATTTATGGAGAGCAATTTGTTTCGTTTTTCTGTATTTTTTTTTTTTTCGAAAAAATTGATAGTGCTGAGATTTAAAATTATAAACTTCATCAAATCAATTAATTTTTTAATGAATTATCTCATACTAGAAAAACGTTATAAGTGAATGAATCCTATTTACCTTTTAACCTGATTGTTTGTACGATAAAACTTGTTTAAACAATTTTTTTATAATTTTTCATCCAATTTGCATATCCTAACTCTTAAAATGATTGACATTTTCAGAACGATTCTGAAAGCATAAATGCGGAAGACCATAGACAAGGAAAATTGCGTATTCTATATCTCGAGTAACATCATAATATTGCACCCATAAAATATCATAAACAGAAAAGTTTATTGTGTCACGACCTTTTACAGCTGTAACAGTTCATTCTAAGGAAAACTCTTATCCAGAAATGAAGAATAATAACACTTGTGTCAAGAATGCTCATAATTAAAGTAACTGTAACACACCGGCCTTTAATGCGCTTTACTTTGTGTGAAGTTGTTAAAAGAATGAAATTAAAGCGACTGTCATTTTCGAGATGGCACATGCTATTATTTGCCTTCACATTATCGTTAAATTAGTTTTAATTATTTGTGTTCAAATATTTTAAACTCACTCAGGCAAATTTACAAATGAACAACAAAATATTCTTGTATTCATTTATTTATTTATTCATTAGCAATATATATTATTCATTTTTAATTTATTAATCATTTAGAATAAATTTTGAGTGAACAAAAAATTTAACTGCAAACGGCTCAAATTTAATCTACAGTACAGTTTGTATACATACAAATCAGAATTGAAATATGAAATTAAATTAAGTTTTATTCATAAATCAGTTGTGTAATGAAGAAGTAATTGCAATCTCTGATATCAAATGTTGCCCTATAAATTATTATTTTGTCGTCAGTATTAGTATGATTTATAATTTAATATTTAAAATTTATTATAAAAAATTGATTTGATACATGATAGTACGACCGTCGCGAGACAAAACTTGTCAAAAATAACGCATTGAATACCAGTTATAACATAATTTTAATCAGTCGCGACAGGCGTACATGCGTGATACAACATCTTTATCTCAGTCGTAGCACACGATTCGTGAATTATTGTTCTGCCGGATATGCTTGAGCAGATAGTTTTATGAATCATTAGAAGCATTTCATTATCAGCTTGTTACAGATTACTCGAAACTCGTTAGTTAATATAGTTTTCTTTTAATTTATTTCAAATGATGAAAAGTCACTGCTGTCGCGAATATAATTTTTTCCATTTTTAATCATCGCGTGAAACTTCGCGATGAGAGAACAAAAATCAAAGTCAGAATTTTTGTGAACGTACTATCTTGCGATCATCTGTTTACAATTTGTCTCTGATTATTTATCAAAGATTCTTAATGTTAGAAAAGTTACTTTCTCTTATTATTTCAAACGAGTAGCTTCTCGATGATTCAAACTGGATACTCTCTCGCGAACGTATTTACCAGTTTACCGAAACATGTTGAAGCAACTGAGATGAATATTTATAAACAACATGTTATCTTGCTTTGTCATAATCTTTATTTTTTTAACTGGAATTACAAAACGTTTTTGTTTGTCTGCCAAAAGTACCAAAGACGATTTTTGAATTCATTGTAAGCACTAAAAGATGAGCACATCGAATGCGCGAAAGTATCCTTTTTCAGAATAATCCGCTGTTCTAGAAGGAAAGTCATTTCAAAATTTAAGCAAAAAAAATTTTATTTTTTAATAATGAAAAATTTAGAATACATTTGTTTAATTTTATAATTTGTTTATTCAATTTTTCGTCTATTTTTTATTTTGCAATAACAACTAGGTCAGTTTTGCTCTTGATATCTGTTTTGTTTAAGGAAAATATAATGATTATATTATTATTATAAGACAAAACAGATCTGAATCTGTTATTTTTATAGTGCATGCACAAGTTTGTTTTGTCCATCATAAGTTTGCAGACGTTTGTTGTTTCACTGAATAATGTATCACTTTCTTATAAACAAAGAAAAACAACAATCATTTATAGCATCAAAAAAGTCAAAAAAAAAACATTTAATTCATAAAAAAAGTTTATTCCTCGAACTGATAGAAAAAATTCTTTACTCATTGAAATTTTTGTCTCATTTTTTTGGGGTTAAGGATTTAAAAAGGCTGTATATAAAATTATTTGAATCAATTAATTTTGCTTCGGTAGAGATGCAAATCGACTATGATAATTCTGATCGAACGATATGATAATTTATAAACTAAAAACAGTAACGTTATTACAATAAAACATACTATATACGTGAAGTTCAAATAGGGTTCAGGCCGAATATATTAATGAAGTTCAGTCATGTTGATCAAATTGGCATTTGCCGATCAATTAATTACCGCAATTTTGACATCAAATCTCACCAGTTATTTTCTAGATTTTGTCATATTTTATCATACGGCTCATAATGGTACTTAATTAGCTCGAGTTTTTTTTGTTCATTTATCCAGCCATGCAGACTGGCAGCGGCAAGCGCAAAAACAATTATTATCGAATTTCATTTAATTATCCCAGCGAAGAAGTATAATGGATACAAAAAATAACGTGAAGTGATGTTTAAAACCGATCAGAAACGAAAAATGATTTACATGAATTATGCATTATTTTCCAAGCATGTTGAGTGTCAAGTAAGAAAAAACATTTTTCCTCTCGTGTGGGCAAAAATTCATGACAGAAATAAACACAGTTTTTTACTACACTTCAGCGATTGAATAAATCATCAATCGAAATAAATGAATTTTATATAGGTAACAAAAATGTAGAGCAGTGTTTGGTCCCGCGCATGACTATGACTCCGGTAAATTGGTTCGTTCATTGAAGAACAATTTTGAATTCCATTTGAAGTTTAATTTAAAACTTATGGCTGGGCCATAAACGAAGCAGATCACGAATTCGAACACGCTATCAAGACCGATCGATGAATAAAATTTACGATGACATTTGTTGATATTAACAAACAAAGTTTTAGAAATTTACCCTGTTGCAAAAGTCCCGGTGGAAAACGAAATTTTCATTCAACCGATTGCACACGGTACGCCCACGAGTGTCAACGACGTTTTCGCTTCGAATAGTGGCGGCAAACTGGCTCTTAGAATAGTACTGCCGCCTTCTTTCATTCCCACATTCTAATACCCGCACTACTACTCACTCGCGTGGGCTCACCAACATCGATGCAACTCCTGCACGTACACGTGGAATCACTTCATGATAACCGATAAGACTACCACAGATATATTTCGTTACCCATAAATAAACAAACTTTCCTTCAATCGATGTTATTTCTATCAAAAATTTTCTTTTAGTAAAACATCTCAAACTAAGATTCAACTGGCTTACTTTATGAAAATTAAACACCTTGAATTAAATTTTTTTTTATTTAATTAACCTTTCATTCAGAGTTTTAGATCTTTTGCAAGGTTTGAAATTGTCTTGATGTAAAACTTGAATGACTTAAAATTATCTTAATAAAAAGCGTTTGTGGTTGTATTTTAATTTATTTTGATTGTCTCAATTTAAGAAAATGAAACGTCTTAAACAAAAAGAAAAATATTCTGTAGAATAATATTTAATATACTGTTTTTGAATTATGAATTTGTGGTCTTAATGTAAGACAACTTTTCCTTGGGATCTAAGGTCCAAGATTTTGTAATTTTGAGGCCAATTTTTGAAAACTGATACTATATAATGATTGTACGATAATATCATCGTGGGTAAATTTTGTGTGTGAAAAAAATTAGTAATATTCTTCGCACGGGTTTGATAATGCAATTGTTGGGAAAAACGGTGAAACTGAATGGAGCATTCTGAGCGACGCGACCGCTGAAACAATGTTCAGCAATGTCGAACAATTTAGATTCAGTTGGGTAATCGAGCTCTTCGCAAATAACACCTTAAAACATTAACGATATGACTTAATGTATGTTATTTTGTCTCCTCCTGTTGGTCGCAAGATGACGCGGTTGTGAAAAAATGGTTATGAAAGATAATTTTAGGATATGGTCTTTCCCATTAAATGATGGGCAGAATGTTGCGTCGCATTTCCTCTTTGAGATGTCTAATGGTTTTGTCGGTTTTGCAATTTTGTTTCCTATTATGTTCGCTTGCGGACGGAATCCGCGCGTTTAATGTCCATCTTGGTATTTGTTACAAATTTCAAAATTGGCTTCTGTCGCAGCAACGATCATGATAAATTATTTTTAAACGTTTGCACCAAGCACCGCAAAACCGAAACAAACACTTTGCGCAACGCTCATTCGATCGGGATACACGGCCGAAAAGCGTGCCCCGCATGATGAATGTTCTGACTCTGATTTCATCAATTTCGTTGTCGTATCCATTGAATTTTGTATGAGCGCATTTACTCTTTGCACTTTTTTATATTTTTGTCTTCGCTTATTCTTGCATGAGATTCACCTACTTTGAAACCTGTGGATAAAAGTATCATAATTATGAGTTATTGTTATCTACATATACTTTTGCATAAATATGATTTGCAACAGGAACAAGAATTCCGAAAAAGTCTTACACAAGAGAGGAGATTGCAATTGCGCAAATTTAGCGTTTTATTTATGCATTATACAATGTATGATTCGCTGATTTGATTTTTTTGTTTTTCTAAAAATTTCTTCGCTTGCCACTGAAAGTTTTATTTTTTTCTACAGATTGTGATTACAAAAACAATTTTTCAATCTCGCGTTGAATCATCTTTCATTTTCGCATGACATTTTCGGTGATAAATATTTGTGTCAAAAGAATTTTGTTGTTTGGGAAAATAAATTTTTTGGAAAATAAAAGCGAGATGGAAATTCTGGCGAATTCAAGTTCAAATGCTGACACAAAAATCTAGAGAATGATGCGCAAATTCGATGATAAAAAATGGTGTGCCAGTGAGTTGTTGCTAGATTGTCGCCTGAAAGCATGTCACTCCAAACGATTAAAAGTGACGTCACCGTGTCATCGTTCATATAAAAATGGTGGGTTGCGTTTCGCATCTTTCTAGATGGAATAAAGTTCAAAAATTTTTACGGCGAGCAAAAATGTTGTGACGCTTTGAAGATGTAGGTTGCATAATGTTTGTTTGTATATCTACAACTAAGTCGATATTCAATGTTCAATTGTGTCATAATACTGACTCATTTCGATTGCTCATGAACCAAGGCTACGTGCAAAACTTGACGAAAAAAATCGCCCGCGGTAAAAAAAGATAATAACACATTATATCTGCACACGTTAAATAAAGGGATAATTTCCAAGAATCGAACAAAAAATGTTTTTTCATTTCTTAATTTAACACAATTACAGCTAATTAAACCGCAAATTATATCATAAAAAAGTGCGAATAATTATGAGCTTTGCATGTTTCGCAAATTTTTGTTCAATTCGTACAAGAGTTTTTTGACCAACTTGTCTAATAAAGTTTTAGTGCAATGGAATTTTCATGTTCCACGTTTTTTTCGGATTTCCCACAGATTCAAATTATCTTCCGCCGGCAGATATAACTTAGACGTATTTTGCTCCGGTAACTGTAACCTTAAATTATTCGTTCTGGCTTTTCAGGTACAGCATAAACTCTTCTATATTATAGATCAGTTCATCTCCATGCGAAATACTTTCCTGCATTTTTTCATCGGTTCAACGTTGTTTCAACTGCAATCCAAATTGTTTATCACTATGTGAGCGATTGCACGTACGACAGAGAAAACTTCTCCAGCGATAACTCATCGTCATGCTAATTTATAGATCATGCAAGTGTCTGATCTCAAATTTTATTTATCAGCATAAGAAACTCGAGAATATTCATAACCGAATGTGTCACGACAGAGCGAAACATTTTCACATTCTTCAAAGACAATTGAAAAAACAAAGAATTATCGAAAAAAATGAAAACCGTGATGCACAAGTTTGCGTCATTGTGAAAGAAAAAAAATTGTAATTACAATTAATTCGTTACAAAAATTTCCGAATCTGAAAAAAATTGTTTATGAAAAAAGTCTGAATCATATTTCTCTAACAGTTGTACAATTTTTTTATAGGCAAAACCTAACATTGTAAAGTACTAATTACCGTAGGGAATTACACCACTTATTTGAGTATCATTATTGCGGAACTCTTTTTGTTCAACTTAAAGTCGGCAAATTTTTAGAATCATAAAAAATGTCCATTCGTTCAAAATAGTCGGACAATCAAGTCTCGAGAACACATCATTCGTTTCATCCCACAAAAAAAGTTTTTTCCAAGATATCTTTCTCAATTTTTTTAAAAACTTTATTTGTTACAGAAAAAATGATGCCACTTCAACTCGAATGTCTTTTCATTAATTTTTTAATCTTAAATTCAAAACAAAAAAGGGTAAAATTAATAGCTTCGCTAGTATTGTGCATTTTTTAAACTGATAAACAATGAAAAAATATCACAATCAACTCATTCATTTGTTTTGGACCCACTCTGTGGAAAAATATTAATCGATGGGTGATCAATCAAGTGAATGTGAATGGAATTGGCCTGCATTGCTATGATAAACATTCGATAATCAAAGAAAAATTGTTTGTGCAATTCGCATTGAACTTTAGCGCAAATTAAGACGGACTTTCTTGGACGTTGAAAATAAGGATATATAGTAGCAAGTAGTTTATGAAAATTTGCCCAGTTTTAAATCCATAATCGTAAATCACTTCATGAGAAACGATTTGTCTTTTGTAGACATTAATGTGAATGAATTTGAATAATTCAATTGTTGGTCGTAAACTTGTTGATCTGATATAACGAAATATGATGTCAAAGAATTGATATTTTTGTGCTAAATATACATTTTATTATTTTATGTAAGGTTTTATCTGTTTATTACAAATAATATGGAAATTTTTTAATTTAAAATAATTTGTTTTCGTATAATGAATAAATGAACCTGCCTGGTAAAGAATGAAAATGAACTATCAAACATAAGAGTATGTGATTTTAACTTAAGATAAAAAACTAAATTTTCATATATTAAGAATTTCTTGTTAGGGAAAAAATACAATTCGTAGTATGAAAAATTTTACGTAAGATCAAAGTTTTAAAAAGTTGAGACACTCGTTAAATTTGTTTGTTTGACTTTTTGTTCAAATATTACGTTTGGAAATATTAAAAATTTATGGATACTTTCACCACAAATGATCAATTCGTAAAATTTTTTAATATTTTTTATTCGATGCAAAGAGCATAAGTAATCAAAATCGAATAAAAAGCAATACTTTATGCTAAGTATAAATTTTATTGATTTTAGGTCGGTTTCATTAATTAAAACAAACAAACACGTGTTGTTGTTTGTTTTTATAAGATTTTATAGTATTTTTTTACTATACCATTGAAGGAGAATGAAATAAAAACTAGTAAATTATAATAAATGTTTTTATTATATAAAATACAACGATCACTGGATAGCATATTGCGTTTGACCGCGTATGTTTATATATACATAAAATACATACACATGTGTACATAAAATACCTTGATTTATATGAAATGATTGATTGGCAACGTTGACCACTGAAAAAGCTCACGTCGCTGCTATTTCTTCTCATCCCAAACTAACTAATTACGTAAATGAGTTCTAACAATACAAAATGACAAGTATAAGGTGAAGAAAAATTCGGTCTTTTTCTTACGTCGTAGTGAAATCTACACGTTTACCCAAAACTCATCTCTTTCGGCGCATAAAGTTCAATTCCGACTTCAATAAATAAAAGATTTTTGTTTGTCAATCAAAAGTTTGAGCCAGAAAATAAATAATCAATTTAAATATTACAAACGTTATTTGGTCTTTTCGGCATCTATCTATGATAAAAGTACACACCGACAAGAAAACGAATTGTCGTCGACTTGACACGGATACAATTCTTGATGCATTTCCTTCTGGCAAGATAAATGCGTGCAACTACAAGTCAATCAAGTGAAGAATAAACAATGCGAGCAGCGCGCCACAAAATTTTAAATTCGCTCACCTACGCTCACAGCCATTGGCGGGCAACGCACAAAATTTTATGTTTTTGATTATCTGTTATTGTGCATCAATTTGATGCAAGAGTGTGAACTAGAATCGAATAACAAATGTCAACAATCATATAAAAGTAAATGTACAAATAGCAAAAAATTTTGCGCAAGCTCTACAAAATAGTATTAGTACAAAATATGGACAAATTATTTTGACCACTTAGTCCGTTAAGAATATTTTGTCTTTCTAAATATGATCAATGATTTGTGAACAACCTTCGTATTATCTTTTTCAGAGTTATAACATCTTTATAATTACATTTATAAAACAACAATTGTGTTAATAATTTTTGACACAGTTTTTTGAACATCATATACATATATAAAATGTACAACTTGTTATATAAATTCGCTAGACATAAAAAAGTCAGTGCTTTGAATTAGGACGCTTTTTCAAACACTACGTAAGGCTTCATTCAAGGCAAGTAGTCAATTTTCGCATTTTCACCGCAGAAACAATTCAATGAAAATTTTAAGTAAGGTCCCGTTTGATCGTTTCCAAACGAATGAAAAATATATGATTAGAGGGCGAATAACAAAGATGAGCATTTAAGAACGCACAACTTTTTCGTTCAAATCGAATGTCATACCGTGCAAAAAATTGTAGAAAAGGGCGATTTACCCACGTCTTCACCAAGTACAAAGACTAAGATAAATAAATTAAGTGCGCGAAATTGACCTTTGCGACACTGCATTACAGATGAACCAAGATCGGTAGCAAAAGTTTCGCAAAATGACTAATCTTGTGTTTTTTGTAATATTATCGCAGAAACATCAGACTCTTTTCTGGTAGTTATATTCAATTTGATCGCATCGAGACTTTTGTTTTTGAATTCGAGCGTTATTATTGTTATGGTCTTATCGCGTGGAATGCAGCTTCCACCGAAGGAATATGTAAGCAGAAATACGGAGTACGACAAATATTGTGACGAGGGCCAGAATATCCAAAGTAAAATCCGCATCGAGCATGTCCAGTTCTTCCAGAGTCGTAAGTGGATTTTTAAAGTGGCAGTAAACCTATGAAAAATTACAGAAATTAATAATTAATGTACAGACTTCAAAAAATATATATACCAATGAGAAAAGTAAGAATTTTAGTTTAAATTGTGTCTTACCTGGAAACATTTGAGTTTCTCACGAGCAAAGGAGTAAGTGGCTAACGCGGTTCCCTCGAAGCCGTATCTGATGTAACTCAAGTAGGTGATCCACCTGAGGTAAACTGGTATAGCATCAAAGCTAACAAAGAAACCAGAGAAGAGGAGGAATGGTACGGACATCACTGGTGCTAGGAATACGCCGTTTTGCACATTCATAGCTGCACCAACAACAAGGCCTACGGACTGTGCCACAAACGAAATCAGCAGACAAGCACCCAAGAACATGCTGAACCGCATCCATTCCGCCGGCTGACTTGTCAGGACGTAAACTATCGTGACGTAGACAATACAAAATATTGCCTAAAATGTAAAACGTTCAATAAAATTAGATTCTCACGTTCAGGTGAAGACACGGTTGAGTAAACCAGTTTTACTAAAATCAAGTTTGTTATTCACCTGGAATGGAATATCGGAAACTGTAATGGCCAAGTAATATGATCGTAAGGAATACCATCGGTTGAAATTTTCTTTCAGCAAAACCGGCATTTCTAGAGGAACTAAAACAAATCATTAAATAATTAGTGTTAATTATTTTATTAGAAAAAAAATGTTGTCTCGTGATATCCTGTACAAATAACTTACACGACAGAATGGTAATTGTCATCGAGGTGTACATGAGAAACAGCATGTTGAAAAAGAGGAAACCAAGATTGCTCAATACTTTTGCACCATCGTTGCCAATGTCGTAGTAAAGTGCACCGATCAAAAATCCCACGAGAATGTGCGCAAAGAGACGGAGATACATGAGAGTCTGTAAACAGTTAGTCGTAAATCAGAAGAATTCATCTAATGAAAACATTTTGCGACAAACAGACGTAGACTTTGAAAAACGTGATAAAAATTTCATCTTTACCCAATCTCTTCTGCTGAAGAGTAAAGTTCTTTTAAGTACGACCCAAAATTGCGTGAGTTCAGATGTTGGATATCTTTCAGGAGTAACGGCGATTTGATCATCCAGCAGAGCTGTGTTTACGTTATCTTTCTTGTCGGACTCCAGTCGTATCATGACATCATCTGAAAAACGATTAAGTTTAATTTGATGAGGAAAAAAACCATACGAGTTTCCTCAATTTTCACAGATCTCATCTGAACATTTACCCATTTGAAAAAATATTTACTCAAATGTTACGATCTCAAACAGAAAGTATCAGATGAAATTTTGCTAGTAAAAGTTGTGGAATTACTCAATTACTAATATACCGAGATGATAATAAGAAAATTACTTTGTCCATTAACGTCTTTTGCGTAGGTAGCAATTATACCGCCGTTGCTATTCTCGTTCGCCTTGCTCTCTTGGATTTTGTTTTCTGTATTTTTCACGTCGTCATTCTTGTCTAGCATGTTGGCTTCCAAGTCTTTCGGCAGCGGGTTAGTATTGTCCTTCGTTTCGGGGAACTTGTATCCATTGCGTATATCATATTTACCATTTTTTATTGCATTCACAAGGCTCTTTATATGATCTCCGTATTCACCGCACGAAACTTCAATTACTGAAAAACCACAAGAATTTTATGAGCATGTTAAAATAACTACAATAAATCAGAGTTTAAACATAATATGAAAAAATATGAAAGAAACATTAAATATTCGAAAGAACGTGATTTCAAAAATGTAACAGTAGAATACGTACTGAAAGATGCGGGGTTGTGATAACTGGGACAGTTCAGTCCGAGAGAGTGCAAAAACGGTACCAGCTGAGAGGTTGAGCCCTGGTACACACATTGTCCTTCCGCTAAGGTGTAAAGAGCGTCGAACATCTCGAATAGACGAGCGCTAGGTTGGTGAATAGTGCAGATGATAGTTCTGCCGCCACGTGCCAACGTTTTTAACAATGAGATACACTGGAAACATGATGATGAGTCCAAACCACTGTAACAAAAAGGAACTTAATTATTTGATTGTATAAAGTGATATAAAGTGATAATAATTCGATAACGATTACTGGTGGCAAATGAAAGTGTGATCATGTGACAAGGAAATGTCATCAGTGAATTTTTTAGACCACAAAGTTCGTATCAAATTTAAAAATAGTATTAATACAGGCTACAGCTTAGGAAAATTACAATGGAACTGTGAATAATTCATGCACGACGCACACGAGACGCGGTTGACAAAAATTACATTCAGTTTTGTTCTAATTCTTAAGTCAGTTATTGACCGAGGTAATTGAATGCAAATACACGGCAGTTTCTTTTGTCATTCTTCTGATAATCGCAGGAAAAAACATTCACACAACTTTTGTCGCTATACGTATCGTTTGCAAAAAATAGACATAATCCAAATCTTAAGTTTTTTTTTCGCGCGCCGAATAATTTGCACGTTTGTCATCGTAACCAATAAATCAAAATGCATTCATAAATATTCTTCTTAGACAATCAACATGATGTTTCTTTTGTGCCTCGGACGAAAAAATGCATAAACTTTTTTTCCCCGGTTTTGAATATCTCGAATCAAATGATTTTTTTTATTTTATAAAGAGTTATCAATAGCAACCTGGTGGGTTCGTCAAAAAACATGATGGGAGGATTGTTCACGAGTTCGAGAGCGATCGAAAGTCTTTTTTTCTGGCCTCCACTCAAGTTCGAGGTCATCGTTCTTCGGTGCTCCGCCAGACCAAGGGTTTCCAAAATCTCTTGTATCTGTAAATTATAGAATGAATAAAATTTAAAATGAGATTTCAAGTTTAGAGAAGATTACTTTTTTGATTGTTTGATATTTTTTTTTACAATTTCATCCTCTTTTGAAATGCATTGGCCAAAAAAAAGCAGCATCTTGCTTACAAAAAATGCAGTTTTATTGTCTGTCTGGAATGCAAAAGAGAATGACGCGCGAATAAATGAAAGGATACTTTACCACTTCTTCTTTTTCCGTTTTGTCAATATGGCTGCCTAATTTCAGACTCGCTGCAACTTTCATTGCCTCCTCGACCGTGAGGTTGCCGTGAAGCTGATTATCCTGCATAATGTAACAAGAAAGCTTACGGAACGCACTTAAATTTCGTTCATGGCCGTTCATCGTAATGCTACCTTCTGCGCCGGTTGTTCTGTAAATGGAAATTAAAATCCAAGCAATTAGTTTTTTAGCTTCATTTCATAAAAAAGTATATTGCAAATTACTATCAACTAATTTTAGTATCCTGTATGAAAAAAAAAATGTAAAAAATATCTATGTAAACAGAATTTTAGTCTCATAAATGAAACCAATGTAAACGGTTCAAAAAATTAAGATGTCGAAAAAAGGTCTGCAGAAAAGAATAAAATGATAAAAAAAAGAAATAAAAAAATTCAATGTCAAATTCGATATCAGTCGGTGGTGTGGCGATCGTTAAACCAGTTTTGCAGATGCACGTTTCTTTTTCATACTTTAAAAATAAAAATAAAAGTCATGTGCAGCTGATTTGAAACAGCATTTTCGAGCTATTCTTGTTTATGCAATTCCGAAAATTTAAAGATCATCTCACATGAGATTCCGCAGTGACTCCTTTGTTTTCATTTGATACGTCCAGAATTTATAATTATTTTTGAAAATAAAGAAAAATAATACTGATCGGTTACACGAACACCTTGACTCTACGCTGACCCGATGACAACGTTTATGCAAATGCTACGACAATTACTGGCAGAATATTAAGTAACATTTTCGTTTCCAAGTCGTTTGCAATCAATGGATCTTTGACTTATCTCATGCAGCTAAGGTTGTTTCGGAAAAAAGGAATTTTTTTTTTTCATGTATTATTAACATTTTCATTTTCATTTTTCATTTCTATTAGAAACGTTGAGAATAGTGATAGACTTGGTGAAATGACGCGCAGTGATTGAAAATTTATCGAAAAATATTGAGCTCGCAAAAATGCGCGATTACGAGGCTGACGCAAGTGCAGATAATTGCCGGCCTTTATAACGTGAAAGATATTTCTGCATTAAATATGTCACGATTTATCAGGACGAGCTTTCAGATGTTTTCGTTTCAAATTGATCATTACAACACAAATCCTGATCGTTTAGGTATTCAAATCATTGTTTAGCCATCTGAATTAACTTTCGGCGGTAGATTTATATGCATCCGCGATAAGAAGTAAAAGTTGTTCATCAGTCACTAAAAAAATCCTTGACAACGGTTATTGCACTTTATTTTCCATTGTGATTGATTATTCAAATCAGGCAGATAAAATTTTTCAACCTTCGTGTTCGCGAGAATAATAAGTCCAGATTATGATCAATGCAAACAATTTAGCTTATAGTTTTCAGTATAACTGTTCAATTTATCAGAATGAAGCAAATATTTTGATTCGACAGTTTACAAAAGTTCACTTAGATTGAATTACTTCTTGGTTATCAAACTTGTCGTTACAAAAATTTAATGAACAAATAATGAAAACGAGACAAATATTTACTTGTATCCTGTTAAATATTGAGCAACGTTGATTTTCCAGCTCCAGAAGGTCCCATGATAGCAGTCAGTTCTCCAGATCTGAGCCTTCCGCTCACATGTTTGAGGATTGTCTTTAAATCTGCGAAAAAAATTTTTCTATGAATATATTTCGAGATTTGTATAAAACTTAAAACATATTTTAACTGATAAATCAATCGAAGTAATCTTAATAATTTTCTTGGAACAAATTTTTGAGCACGAAATCGTCCGATTTTTGTGTTGATAAGTCAACAATAGAGATGAATGTCCATGATGTAACAGAGATGTTATTTATCAAAATTGAGATATGATAATGAAATTATGAAACAATGACATTCTTATAAAGCAACAAATCAAACAAAATCCTCTATTCGTAATAATTAATTAGTAACGACTTTTTCAACCGAGTGTAAACATAATTATTTCCAAAGTACATAGTGCATAATAGATAAGATTAAATGTATCTATAGAAAAACTCAAAAGATATTGAATTGTTGCTCAAACAGCCATATTTGATCAGTGATTTTCAAACACTATCATTTTTGACAAATTTTTTTAGTAATTTCGCACTCGCAAATTAATTGCATATTTTTTCTCTCGATATTGAATCATTAAAGAATATCTTTCTTTTGCAACTTCTCACTCAACTGTCGAATGTGATTGAAAACATAAACAGCATAAACATAAACATTTGATTAAATTTCATAAAAATCATGGAAATTTGAACTGTGCAATAGATCAAAGTTTAAGTTATTGACACTATTTTTTTTCAATAGTGAATATTTTTTTATCACTGATAGTCTTATCTGTGAAAAAAAATTTTCAGTTACGGATTTATGACAACTTCACATGGCCTTCATGAACTTTTTATTTTGTTTGAACGCTCGCACTGAAGGTACAAGTATTTTTGCGATTTACGAAACGACTAATTATGAGTTCGAACCATACATGCAACAGTCAATTTGACAATACAAAATTGGCAATTTATTTGTCAAACTTTTTTGTGCCTTGAAATTTAAAAAGAATTAAAGATGCTCGTGAGAATGAAGCAACGTTCTCATAATTTTCTACTGCGCAATCTCTGAAGGAGCAACGAAACTAATTGCAACCTAGTATTGCAATAAAGTCTATTGCCCTAACACTTCTCAAGTAATAATCGGCAATTCCGATATTGTAACTAGTTTTTTTATGGAATGTAATATATGCAACATTTTTTTGCAAACCTTTTTTTTCAATATTTCAAAGCATGCATTTTTGACCTCAAATGTTCACTTTTTTCTCCTTTTTCATAATGCTCTAATTTGTTTAATTTCCGTTTTCTGACGTCTACATTTCAACTCAAGAAAAAAAAATTTTTTTTCGCGAAAATTCACTCACAAAGAAGTTAAATGCAGCTTGGTGTATATATATAACACTTAATGAAATACTGCCCAGATGACTCTTCAGATGAGTCTTACGTAAATGCGTTGCAAAAATCTAGAGTTGTTACAACGGATGTTCTTGGTACGCTTTCTCGGCCGAATAACAAAGTCCATAACGATGTAAGTGGCTGATCTATTTTCACAAAATGGTGAAGCTTTGTTTTCGCAGATTATGAAAAAAAAAAAAGAAAAAAAAGTTAACAAAATCTCGAGCGTGAAAGTTTCTCATTAGCCGTGCTATATGGAAAGTTTAATTTCCATTGCCTTCAAAGAAAAAATCATTTCTTTGCGTCTCTTCTTTTTTATGCTCCGCAAATTCAGCGCTGAAACAAGACATGATTCACATATCGCATAATCAAATGAACTGCTGTTGAGATTGATTTCCGGCGATTTGTCTGTGACTACAACCAGACATTGCCAAAGGCGAGAGGAAAATCACAATTTATAATAATTTATCAGGTTTTTATCTTTTTTTTTTCAAGATTAAGATTTTTTTTCACAGTTTGCGACTTTTTTATAGAATTTTTTACGGCAATATTTTTCTTCCATTTCTTTAAATGCTTTCTATAATTAATTATTAATATAATGAAGTTTTATTGACGTAACAGATTTTTTTTGCATTTTATCTGGCCATTAACATATTGGTATTCAAGATATCGATATTCAATTGACGATATATTATTTTTTATTATCAAAAAAATGGTAAAATAATTTTCATGGTTTCAATTGATCTGTCAATTAATCATTTCAAAATTAAATGATCTGAATCAGCACGAATGGAAAATGGACGATTTTTATGTAACTGTATAATTACAATGTTTATGAACTGTCAATCAGTGCTCTCCAAAACATTAGGAGATAAGTAACAATGATTAGTCATGCACAGTAAACGGATTTTTGCAAACTTTCACTCGGTGGTCAATGTCATCATAAACCAGTTTTCGTTTGAGATGAACTAGTGTCATAAATTCGACCCAACTTATAAATTCAATTTGCAATTGACGCAATTCATTAACATTTTAATGAATTCCGTTCCTCTCTAATTATCGATACAATTTCCTTATATTCTAAAACTGCATTAGATGCAAACCTGAAATAATTTATCTAAAAAACCACGATATTTTCTGAAGACATTTTATAAATTTATTCATCAAGTTAAACTATTAAAATTCAACGGTTTTACGAAATGAACAAAATCATCAAAACAAATGAAACATCATAAAAATTAATTTTTAAATAGAAGAAAAGTCAATGTCGGTAGCGCTATTATGAAATCATACTTGACACAAGAGGATTTCACGGCATTCTCGTATTTATACTTTCTCGGCTTTCTTAATTAAAACGTGTTTCTCCATATTCGATTTTTATTCTTCATCAATGTAAAGACACAATAGAAAGTTTGACTCGTCTTTCAAATTGCCTGTCAGTGTCAATCATGGAATTGCATTTACCAAAGATTTATCGTTTTTTCGCTTGATTTGTGATTTGCACATCATAACAAAGAAGTAAAATGAACGATAGATAAAACATGTACCAAATTTTAAATTGTTTTTGAAATCTTCTGCTTAAACGATTAATCTTAAAAAATATGTTTTCATTTGCATTTGCCATACTTACTTTTTTTACGACCTTCTCGTACTTTGTAGGTCAGATCACTAAAGGCGAGGTCCACCGGGGGCCTTTTTGGAAGATGTGTGAGTGTTTTCGGCTGGGCTGGCACAATCTGCAGACGCACTGCCGAGTTTTTTCTAGATTGCAACAAAATACCCGTCGCATCATCATTATCACGTGAACTGTTTCCTTCGGGCCTCATTTCTGCGCTTTTACTCCTGATTTATCGATCACGATAAACCCAATAATAATGGACGTTTTTGGTTATCAAAAGTGTGGCTACTCTCGCTCGTTCGAGAAGAAGTAGAAAAGTCTTAATGCTTCGACCTTTGGATCAGAGGCAAAAAGCCTTTAGACCGAGTCGTTCACCTCCTAAAATTCACCAGAACAAGGATATTGCATTTTTCTAAACATTCATTTTGCTATTCATCTTTTGATCGAATATTTTTGTCATAACTGGATTGCACGATTGCATTCAATTTAATTAAATAATTGAATGCTTGAAATGAATCGAAAATGATGTTTCTTAGTATTGTGAGTCAGAAGTTTTTTGATTAAGAATAAAAAAAAACACAACTATTGATGAACTATTTGATGAAATCATTCAAAGTTCTCAAAATAACATCTAACAATATCTGACTAGAATATTAATCAGGTCGATTTTATGGATGTTCGAACATTAAAAGCCAGAAAAGTTTGATAAGATGATACTGTTGACAAAAGTGGAGAAATTAGCAATATCGTTTTTTGATCAATTAAAATTTTTTGAGCTCGACTTTTAATTCTTCAATTTGCATGTTTTCTGTTTTTCAGAAAATCGAGTAAAAATTTGTTGATTCGACATTCATTTTTTCTCAATTAATTTTGCATTCTTTATTTAAAACAGTTTCTAAAATAATGATCAAATTTCTCAAACATTTGTTAACTTTAAAAAGCCGGATTGAAAAGCATGCAAATAAGTACACGACAAAAAAAATAAAAAATTTTACAATTTAAAAATCTATTCCTATGTATATATATATGTTACAGAATGAAACGAGTTTAACTGTGATTTTTTAATCACAGTTTAAATTTTTTAAACAAAATTTCGTAATGTAAAAAAAGTAAATTTATTAGTCAAGGAATTTTACAGATAAAAAAGCAAATAAAATGTTATTGGCATTTTTAAAAATCTTACATATCAAATAAGGAATCAAAATTCTGACGACTCGAACTTAGAATTGTTTTTTGTTTCTAAGAATTTGTGTTTATCATTTAAAGAGTTTATTCTTCCTCCAAGAATAATCTTCTTGCTTCAATCGATTATTATTTCGTATGAATCGGAGTTGTGGTTCCGTAGATAGACATTATGCAAAGTTGTTGAATCAGGCATTCAATGCACGAGCTTTTGCACGCGATGTAATTATGTAATTTTTTGATTTCCTCTAACAAATATTAACGGATCATTAAATGTTATAAATATACGGGAAAAACCATATGCTACTGATTTTGAGGGTGCCGCTCAACCAAACAACGCATAAGAAACAAGGGAAATAAAATGTTCATTTGATATTACCTCAATTGATACAATCTTAATTAAACACCCGGCGACCTATCATTACTGAATAATGCTCTATAAATTAGTCAATTAGATAATTTTTTGTCCATCAATTTATGGTAATATTATCAGGTGGTTTCTTAATGATCGGTCATCATCAGTGGTATTATCTTGCACTGGTTTATACTGTCGTTGTCTCGTTCAAATTACTTTTAACTACATATCTTCAGGATCTTTTTCTAAGATGAAAAAAAACTTGTAACTAGTATAATAATTGCTATCACTCAATTACATAGTTCTCTCAAATGCTTATGAGTTGATTGGATCAATTGAACAATTTTTCTGTCAGAAAAATTTCAGTTTTTATGTAACCAAGAGACAGAAGTTTAAACTTCAGTTGGGACTTACGGTGGTTTGGTGAAAAGTGCAAAATGTCAGAATCATTTGAAGTTGTAAAGAATTTATCTCCTTTTCTATTTTCTATTCTTTTCTAGTTTGCAAAATATACACTCGACTGAATTCGTAAAAATGAAGATAAAAAAAATGTACAAATTTCACAAATA
Organism: Trissolcus basalis; assembly: GCA_025266255.1. Classification (NCBI taxonomy): domain Eukaryota; kingdom Metazoa; phylum Arthropoda; class Insecta; order Hymenoptera; family Scelionidae; genus Trissolcus; species Trissolcus basalis. The sequence goes on from JAAMPD010000135.1 coordinate 25,546, forward strand.
CACAAGTTGTGTATCTTTTTTTATCCTGAAATTGAATGTCGACTCGCAAATGGCAGGAGATTTATCAGTTTTTGTAGTAATTGTGTAATTTTGTAATTTACTATACAAATTCTGACATTTCTGATTTCTGATGAATAAACAGTTTTTATTTAAAAATGTGCAAAAAAAAATGATTCTACAAGTTCTATCACTTGGTTATTATTCCAACGATCATTAATTCAATTTGAAACAATTAGTCGTGAAAAAGATAGACGTTTAAAAATAATTTTTATTTGAAAAATAATACTCTGATTGATTGAAACCATCTCTATGGATAGGATTGAGAAATCATATGAGGAAACGATAAAACAATTTTTGATTCCAATTCAATTCGAATTGGAACGTGCTCTTGCAAAAATATGAAACTGATATAGAAGTGATGATTTATGGACGAATGTTCTAAGTTAGTCAAATTCATACATGCAACATATATGATAGGCGTTTGTTATGCCTTTACATTTATGGAGAAGATGTGTGTTATAAATTGTAACATGAAAATTCAAAATTGTACATATGAAAAAAAGAAAAACTCTAATCATTCTCATATATGGCTACGTATATGTAGTATATACGTAGCCATTTATGTGACACATCTAATGCTGAAAAGTGCGGTTAGTGAGTCACGCGCGATTACCGCGTATAACACAAAAACGTACTGCGTTTTCAGCAGTAGTATCTATAGTGCGCAACAACAGTGCAACAGTGCGTGTCAACTTCCGATAATACCTCGCCTACATTAGAATAGCAGGTTACTTATAACTTCAACTGGTTTGTTTTTTCGTTTGGACAATCGCATCCACTCGATCAATGTCAATTTTGGAAGTGAATATAACTTTTGAAACAGAGATGTAAACTTTTTTGAAAGTGGCACAAAAATATTCGACCAAACTTGATGAGAGTTTCCGACATGACGGCTTACATGTTTGAAGAAACGATTTGAATAGTTTGCAGTGAAGGAGGGCACCAGTCTAACGTGAAGTTTGCGTCACTACTGTTTACCTCCGCGCAAGTTTTGGAACCTTTCAGTTTTGAGCAACAGGCACGCGTGCGCACGAACAGAGACACGAGAAATTGCGGTACTCGCGGTTCGACCACTCGAGTCACACTGACAGATGCAGTGGCGTGCTTCTAGCAAGAATTGCCGACCATCACCATTGACCGTCGCCATTCGCTTTTTACGCAAATCGAGTAGGGCAAAGTCGATGACGAATTGTATTGTTATTATACAAATTTTACTCATCACAGGCTTTGAATCTAATTAGAAAACACAAATACATAATTGAGACCAAATGTAATCTTGGTACAAGTATAAACTTCTTGAATCAGGAAAAAAATTGATGAATTCAAAACAATCATGTTAAAAACAGTTTGATATTAAATTAACGAAAATTTGTTACAAATATTTTTTAATTATAAAATAGGAATTGTCAGTTTGATGAAAATTTTATAGAACAAATAAAAAAGTCTAAATATCTTTTTGATTTGTATACATTTCCTTCAAATTTTCTAAGCAAATTATTTGTTTTTATTAGTTATAGAATGTGAGTTTTATTTTGTTTATTTTTTTAATTTATAACAAACATTTTAAACGTTGATTTATTTCGAACTTTAAAACGTCCAGAGTACTTAAATTAAAAATTATTAAAATTTAATTTATGTTCTCTTTTAAAGTTCTCCGCTTACATACATTTCATGTAAAAATGATAAATGCAGGTCAAACATCAGACTCTGAGCAACCTAACATTGACCAAGAAAAAGCACAAATATTGAAACAGTTCAATTATTTATGTTATAACTAAACAGTAATATCCTATAATTGAAAGCGCAAAAATTTGTCTTCATTTGAATGATGACGAATATTATGACTATATTTTCCCCGTTTTTTATAAATAATCATTGCGTATATAAAAAATACGTACATGATCCGAATCACAACAATCTCATTTACATTCATAACCCATTACAAGCAAAAAATAGAACTTTGTTCGTTATCTACAATTTTTTAATTATTTTTATTACAGTATAAAGTTGTATAAAAAGAAATTCATTTGATTTTGTTTGACAAGGATATAATACTTTTTTTTCCATTTTGCAATCCTGAATGCAATTTAATAAATCAGAAATCAATTTGAATGGATCATTAAAAAAATATTTAAAAGGCCATTAAAATAATTTGACGTTAAAAAACACATACTTGAAAAGTTGAAAGCGTTACACAAAAATAATAAATAATTTATCGTTTATACGACATCAGCAATCTCCGAGACGAAACAAAATACGGATGACACATTCATACATCTTTCAACTATTTCCGACCGGTTTTAGGCTCAGGAAATTTCTATGTTTTTTATAATGCCAAATTGTCGTTTCAGAAAAATTAAAATTTATAGTTTTACGAAATTTACATGATTCGATAAAAAAAACCGTTAATAATTCACGCTGACGAGATTTGTGGAAAATAATAGATATCGTACTGACAGTAATTGAATTTGTTATTAAATGTTATATAGAAAATCAATGAATCGAAACAAAGTTCAATCTAGGAAATAATCCGGTATTACATAAAACGCCTAGTTGTCGCATACCGTTCCTTTAAATACAATTTTATGCAACGGCTGGAATGAAGTCGAGTCTCGTGTGAATGGTGATGTGATGGGGTTGTGAAATGCCGCGAATTCGAGAACATTCGTTCGGCGTTTCCACGCCGATCTTAGGCTCGTGCTCAGACCGTGACCAGTTAGCCGATTTTCCCCTTTAATTTCTATTTTGCGCTACTTTTTTGCAATTTTTTTTGTAGTTTTCACGCGTCCAGTCAACAAGCTATATATTATTGAAATTACCATCGATTCATCTTGTTCCCCTCCATTCCAACAGGAATGATTAAAACAGAACTTTGATAGCACGTGTTAATAACATTTTCATGGATAAAAACAGACTCTGCTAAAAAACTTTCGTCTTTTCAATTAATAATCATAACATAGTCGATGTCGAGGAAAATGATTGTGATGCGTAACTGACAATGTTGTACAGATAATTATATCAGCTATGTGAGTTTGTTATCGAAAGTTATGACCACACATCACTCCAAGATTTTCTGACGAGTGTTCAACGTGAACAGTATTGACGCAGTTTGTAATAATGTTATAGTAAAGCGAAGATAATTTCACTATGCAGTTTGCTATTATAAAACGTTAATATTTTATATCTTTTCTGCCGCAATCGCTATTATCTCACAGATAAAAGCGAAATTTCGAGTTTGCAATAATAGAAAATTATTTTCAGCAGGAAAATTATTTTCTATCGAAATAGAAATCGTAGAAAAAAAGACGTGGAAATCATCTCATGTTATTTTTGCTAAGGTTTTTTTTTTTTTTAATCATAATATTGATAATTTTTCATGCTTGACATCAAAAATAAATATATTATGTTTAATATCATGATACCAATAACAACAAGTGTTCATGCATATATTTTTACACTGTTAACACCGATGACAGCGATAATTCATTCGATGAAGGTTCCCTTATCGAACCTTACTTTTTATTGTGCCATGCATTGTGCAGAATGTGCTGACACTGAAAATCATTATCATTATTCCGTCAAGAACATTTATAACTTTTTTACAGTTTACAATATTTTAATAATAAAATTTTCATCACAAAAAAGGGGACAACGACTTATTTCACTTAGACTTTGTATTTATAGAAAATATGACTAATTAATAAATGATAATAAATAAACGAAAGTGACGAGCAAAAAAGTAAAGAGTTGACCTCAAACTGTTTTTATTTGTAGAACAGCCATTTGTCAATGTTATTAGTTATTTTGCAATTGCCATCAGTAATATTGAACGTTTACCATTTTAACATTGTCAATTTATTGTTACATAAATAAATTGAAACAATTTAAAATAATGGAAAATTATGGAAACCAAACAAACTTTAATTTTAATCAATCAATCGAAATTGATCTCGAAACTTGAAAAGATTGTGCATAAACGTTAGCTCCGAAATAATTTTTTGTCATTCACTTTTCTTATGCCGGTTATAAAAAAAGTACAAATGATAAAAATGAATGATAACATTGAACCTGGTAGAAATCTTATAATCTCGGGATTAACTTGATTTATAATCGTTTTTTTTATTTCATTAACAAAACGATACTTTTGTAATGTAGCACAACTTGAATAAAGGTCGCATCATACAATAGCAGAACAAAGTCCAAGATGGAAGCGCATCATCACACTGACAAGAGATTCTCTTCTTTGTTGGCCTTTGTTTTTGCACGAAAACCAATAGTCAATCATTTTAGGACAAAATCTAACAATAAATGATCTAATTATAGGTCGGCTTAGGTTTTCATTGAGGGGTTACACAATTATACGTTCAAAAAAAATCTATTCTATTTTTTGTCTGAAAAATTACTTTGAATTATGTAGATTGAATTGAAAAGTCTGAGACGTTCGTAAGATACAGCCATTTTAACAATTGTATATACATGAGCGTTGATCTTTAATCTCAACTTTGAACGCGTTTTTCTCAAAACGGTATTTTTTTCAAATTTGCGCTCACACCCTTTTTGAGTCATCCTGTAAAGCACCTGCCAACTAATTTGCTCCAGCTGATTTTATCAATTATTTTTAAATAGCAATCAGTGTTACATTTTTTTCCTCAGATAACGTTTTATTATGTAAAAATTAACTATATTTCAACAAGTTAAAAATCTTGAAGGATCTCAGATAAAGTCTTGAATAAAATTGATGAATTATTAAAAATAATGAAGACACTTTTATAGAATTATTATATTATGACATAATTACTCTTTTTTGGTACCATCATATTCTTGTCATAATTTATTATAATTTAATTTACACTATAATAAGTTATAAATTATACAAATAAACGTTGTTATTAACATTCATGAATGTTTATAACCATATAATAATCAACCAAATATCACTTTCAAATGAAATTCCTACTTGTATTAAGATTAAATAGTAGGTTTCTAGAAGCCGGTTCATTCATCTGCATGGAAATACCACAAGTTTCAATTTTTAGCTTTTGCAACTTGGCATCTAAGAGACCTTTGAGGGTTAAGTTTATTAAGCATTGACGTAGAATTTTCTCGAAAAAGAACTTGGCTGTATTTGTCGAATTGTAGAGAGGATTGCCAATACACATAATAAATTAATCTGTCAGAAAAAGACATCGACGAAGAAGTTGTGCAAATTTAATTTATAATTGAATCATCTCAACGAAAGAATTGATAAGTGAAAGAGCATCCGATGCAATGTCAATGAGAAAAAGTCGCGTTAAATATTCCATTACAACTGATAAATAATCAATACAAAAGTTGTTTCATCAAAGATGAGAATTCACAATGATGGATGTCAAGTCAGAGAGAACTAATGCATATATAATCACGCAGATGCCATGCTAATGTAAACAAAAATTAATCAAAATTGACAAAATTAAATAGATATTTGCATTCATTGAGAAGATTAAAAAATATTGTCTAAGCTTCATTTAAAGTCTTTATTTTGTTATTTTGTTTTGGTTACGAATTTCGTTTTTTTTTTAACAAACTGTATTACATCGACTTCCTAGTATTTTCTTAATTAATTTAATACCAATTCAAAAATGAAATTTTGTAAACAAAATTATTTGGATGTAAGAATTTGTAAAAAAAAATTTCGTTTCCAACCAATGATGAAACTAATCAGGACGTTACTTTAGCAAGGATGTGAACTCCATCTTTAATTTTATATTTATATTCAATTCAATGAAAATGCACTTGCAATTAAATTTGAATTTCACGTTTGGGCGAATAAACACGATTGACGACTTTAGTCAAGGTCAGCCGGACGACTAGACTTGGGAACAAGTCATGTGGTTTGAAGAAAATCATCCGCCGTATACTGACACTCCGATTGCTTTGATAATTTTGTCACGAAATGCACCTGTGTACTCGGCCACGGACGAAACAAAAAGTTGAGCGCATTAAAAAGTGATGAGCACGAGCTGACGGCATTTTACAATTTTTGTAAACAAGCTTCATAACGAATCGTACGCGTAACTCGCTAATCGGGCAGAATTTTTATCCAAGTTTTTCGAATCTAATGATTATGAAATGAAACTTAAATAATTATTTATTATTTTCTCATTCGTCAAAACGACATTTCATTTTCCAACAAACTACAAATCTTGTCTCGTAAAAATAAAATAAATGGTTTTTATTTGTGCGAATTTCAACACTGAAATCCAATTTATAAACTATGTTAGGCATTAGAAAACACTTTTCAGCCCGGCTTTTAATTACTTTTGGTTCGATTTCGGTTGGATGTTTTTAATTGGTTATAAATGTTGACCAGTTTGGTTGATTGACATTCTGTTTTTCACGATACGATGAATATTGAACAGCATGACAAAAAAATACGATCAATTAATAAATATAATACAGCAATAAGATAACTTCAACTTTCGAAGAAATGGTTCTTGGAAAAAGGATTGCTGAATTTTAACGAAATTCATGAAAAATGCAAAATCTTTCTTCTGTTGAATATGCAGAAACAAAAAAGTAGCCACACTTTTTTTCATACATAACAAATAGAAAACGAAAAACGCAAAAACAACGCTGAAGCATAATCTGAACTGTAGAAATATTTTTGTTGGAACGAAAAATTGGTCCTGATGTGCGTTTTTCATTTCGTTCGTCCAAAGTGACATCTCCGGAACGAAAAGAAAATGTTTATAATTCTTGAATCATAATTCAGACGATGACCAATAACTATTTGAACGATAAAAAAAAGTTCGCACATCTTATCAATCTGTTTTTCCAACAACTTTTTGTACATTGTGCCATTTGACACTTACCCGTTGACGCCGTTGCCAAGCAAGGCGACTTGTCCATTATGCAAATTATTCTCTATCATGATCGCTCGTGTCCTATCAATCAGGCAGGATCAACATCCAGCGGTCATCTAATTGATAAAATCCTGAAAATCGATATATAATTATTAAATATTCACTCGGACTGGAAAGTCGTTGGGAGAAGAACAATTTGACCGAAAAAAATTGAAAAAATATCATCAGACTTGTTCCTCGTGATTTGGCTTTTATTTTTCGAATCCGCCGTCGGGCAAAAACACCCCAAATGACAGAGATTACGCAAATGACATTTTTTGCCCTGGCAACGTTACTCTACAAATTATCAGCATAATTTGTCAATTAAATTGCCGGTGATGTAATACGCGCGCGATTACACAATGTGTTCGCACTATATGACGCCTTCATCCGCGACTTTCGAAGTAATTGAAAGTCCGTCGTTATTCGGGCTACGCATTATTTGCCCCTTATCAGATGCGTGATTTCGGACCTGCCCAATCCGACGCGACCTGAGATAACTGCAGCTCCAAAAACATTTAATCCCTATCCAAAATCAAAAACGCGGATCACTCTCGACGGTTGAACTTTTGATAGACTAAGCTAATCGACGCGGAAAAAAAGTTCGTTCGTTTCTGAGAATTTGCATTGACCGTCACAAAGACAGTTAGATAAGATTGGTGTTTTGCATGATTGCACGGATGAACTCGTAGATCAATTACTTTAGTACGGAAAAGAATTGTTTTCCGTATTTTTCACCTCACATGAATATTTATGTTCAGAATTATTTTGTTTTTTTGTAACGACTTATGATAAAGCCACATCCGAGTTTTGAGTAGAAAACATAAAACACAATGGAATTAACCCTCCTAACTATTGGAAACGTTCGTGAATGAAATTAATGAAATTTGAATTGTTCCTCCTGAAAGTCGCGCTTTCATAATCAATTGTGCAGTGAATAAATGATTGAAACGAATTTCAAGTACCCGACATTATATTTTAGCAAAATCAATCTTATCAGATAAACGTTGATATCGATAATCTTATCAGTCACAAAATGTTCGTTTCGGACACTGAATTTAATATTGTTGACATGTACACAAACAAAGATCAAATTTTTTCCTTCCCGAAAAAAAAAAATGTTTTTGTAACGTTCTGTATGAATCGCAAATCACATTTTCATTTATTTCATTCCACATTTACATTCATGGTCACTGTCTATGTTCTTATCATATAGAAAAAAGGAGGACAAAAAATCCAGACCAAAAAAAGGAGATATTTTACCGAAAAAAAAACTTGTCTGTACATTGTTAAATTAAGATATTTTGAGACAAATAACAGTTACTTCCATTTTGCAGACAGTAATTAGTATTCGAAATATTTAAATATTTTCATGTCATAATATTTTGAGTACAACAATTTTGATGGCGTTGTTTGAAATTCAGTTGACCAAAGTAGCGGCGAAAAATCTATCCAGTGACATAGAAAAGGAACGCTGCGTGTTACATGATCAGCTGTTGGGATTCAGACTAGAACTTTGTATGCAACCAAGCGGCGTTCCTTGAGTAACGTGATCGTGGTTTCCGTTTTTAAGTTTGAAGGTTATGTCGACCCGTTGGTATCGATTTGGTCAAAGCAAACAAACAAAACACTTGTTGCGAATGTTAGTCAATAATTCATCAGTTGAACCATTTTTCTCCTCTACGCTGATTTTTGCATTAAGTACAAAAATTATTTCTAAAACAAATTTCTAATCGATGAAAATTTATTTCAACGATTTTTCAATAAAAAAATAACGTACAAAAAAAAAGTGTAACAATATTTTGATATACGAAACAATGTTCTAAGTAAGAAACGTGTAAGAAACGTGTTCTAAGTAAGAAAAATTGGCCACGTGACCTTTATTTATTAGGTCAGTAAATAAATAAATAAAAAATTGATTTTCAATTTGTGCACAAGAGCGGCGATTTTTGCAAAACAGAAAACAAGTTCAACTTGACCGTGATGACTTGTAACTTGTAACTCACGTGAGAGGAAGCCGATGCGCCGTCAGCTGTCAGTCGGACGCGCTTGTTTGTCCCCCGAAGAGTCTGTCACTTCCGGTGAGTGTCGCCGAAGGTGCGTCCGCAGCAGCACACTATCCGGAGCAGAAGTCGGGCGCGCACTAACTGCCGACTTAACTCAATCCACCGATACAGACTCTCAGTGAACTTTCAGACTAGGATAAAACGCGTCCCCACCCGGGTAATTCACATCTTTCGCTGCACGGTGCGCTACACCGCGCGAATGATAAGTCCTGCAGAAGATAACATGTCGCCGAGGTACCGGATTGCGCATGCGCAATCCGCCTAGCTGCGATAATTTTTTCCGGCTTTTTGCATTGCAACGTTGCTCAAGGGGAACTTGACCCGTGACCTGAATTACCCCGTTGACGTGTATCGGTCAACAACGATCATCATTGGCGATCGTTTTTACGCGCTCATTTGCAATCGTTCAAAATGGACGCTGAACAAAGAGCGCCGCCGCACCAGTCGCAGCAGCTTTCCCCGCTTGTATAGAAAGTTTCTTCTTTCTCTCGATGAAAATGTCTAAAGAAGGTTTTTGCTACTATCATTTGAAATTCATTCGGACAGAAAAAACTTCCGCAAAGAGTAATTCAAGTTTGTTTATCATTTTCAGAGATATGTTAATGCTTTTTTTTCTTCTCTTTTATGATACACGCGCTTTGCAGAGTTCCTCTTTTATTGAAATTTAAATTCAGCTCAAATGAAATTATACTCATTAGCAACTCGAAGGACGGAAAAATGCTACCTGACGAAAAGGATAGACGAATCGTTTTAACCCACACATAATAATTTATGTAAAAATAAAAATGAAATGCGCTGATTTTGACGTTTATGACATTTTTGATTATTAAATGTTATATAAATAATATTTAATAACAGTGATATGATTAATTATTTAGATATCAATAAAAAACAAGTTTCTTACTGTTTCATAAAGTACAGTTAAGCTACAGCTTCTGATCACATGAAAAACTAAATTTATATGATCAATAATATTATTATCGAAATGTACTTTTTATAATTTTTGTGTTATTATTGTAAAATTACGTTTTTCTTTTTTATTTTTCATTGGTTTTAACAAAATTGACAAATTCCAGTAAACAAGTCAAAATGACTCACCTGTTTATTTGTTTATAACTTGCATGATTAAAAAATTTTCGAAAATATTATTAAGACTTTGAGACGATGAAAAATGATGAAAAGTCACGGAATGTTACATGTTTTGTTACGTACAATAAAAAATATTAATGATTAAATTTTTATAAATATAGTTTTCATGTAAACAAAACAAAAAATAAAGTTAATATGGAAATTCTAGTTTGTTATTTTGTTTCACTGATTAATATCAGCTCTGTTCAATACTGCTATTTTCAATATATTTATTTGGCAAAATTGTTTTAGGTTTGTAAAAGTTGAGTAATTTTGTTTGCTGTTTTCTATATATTTACTTGTACAATTTTATATACATAAGTGGACTAAACTCAACTGATGAAAGTAACTTAGTTTTATAATTTTAAGAATAAGAAATGAACTCATACTTCGTGTGGTAAAGTAATGTTGAGATAAAATTGAATAAATTGTATGTTAACAAAATAAGGTCAGTTTAAAAAAACCCTTGATTTATGCATCGTATCTTTCGCTGCTTGTATTTCAATTTACATCTGTAATGTATGGCATTAATAAAAAAATACGTATAGAACAAATTAAAACTAGAGAAAATTATGAGAATGATTATTAATGAAAAATGTAATATAAATTACTAAAAAAATCAACAGCGCAATTTGTTTTGATATCATTTTTAATTTTATTTTCGTACAAACATGATCTTCAGTCGACTATATAAACAACACAAAAATTGGCTCAAATGAAACATCCCGCGCATACAAAAATTATCCCTAAACAATTGTCAACATAAGTAATTAACATTTCGTACGCTTACGAAACAACACACAAAATTATTTCTATGTTTTACAAATAAATCGCCATTTTGGTAATACATATTGCACGTTTTTTATTTGATATTGTCCGTGACATGTCATGAATCTCAGATCTATTTTTATTCTCTTCACCTATATACCCGTTCACTTTCCAAACGTCAAGACATCCAGAAGTGATTCATAAATCTTGCATTTTTGCGGATTGAATATATTGTTTTCTAAAAATGTTACGTTTTTTTTTTAAATGCTCGTTTTCAAACCATCTCAAACCTACGTATATCAGAGCAAGGATTATGTTTGCAGTACAAATTGGCAGTATAAAAAACTGTTTCGTATTCCATCATTTATTTCAAAGCAAAATCTAGGCAACGTTTATTTTAATATACTGGTTTTTGATTAAAACTTGCTAAAATTTGATCTATTGTGTGCACCGTTGCAGTTGATAGATCTGTCACCACAACAAGCGTGATTGTGTGCTGCTAAAGTAAACTCGCTCATCGTTCGCATCAAACCAAATCGAATGAATGAGAGTAGAGTTGATAATGAAGTCAGTCGATATACTTGTGACACCATTTCTTGACGGATAAATTGGCGTGATCGTCGGTTCCGTAACGCGACTATCTCTTAACGTCATTATCGCTTGCCTCTGAAAAAGAAACCGATTTTTACTCTCACTCGATATCGCGCTGTCGCATAAATTTGATTCGATCAATCAATATGACGGATCAGCAAGCGTGGAATTTTTCTCACAATTTTGATCTTATATTTTAAAAATTCCGGGGTTTTGTTATGAACAAAAAATTGACAAACAACTTCAACGTCACTTACAAAAACATTTTATTTTGAATATAAAAATATAAAGAACCAAACATTCCGCACTTTTAACTTATGAAAACAAAATCGAGACTTAAAACTCAACCACTTGAGAATATAACCGTGCTAATATCTGAAAAACCTTCGGGTAGCCCAAGCAATTTTTTTTTATCTTGGTGTGGTATACATTTAGTGATACTTTATTATCCCTTTGATCGTCAGCTATTAGCATTATATTCCACCAGTACAAACCTTAAAATAAGTATGAAAATGCACAATACAACTCATGGTCTGATTCAAATCTAATTGTAACAAAATATGACTATTCGTAAGCCTCAAAATGTAATTACAAATTAGAAAATTAAGTATACAATCGTTGTCCTTTATATCGAACAGACTTTTCATTCACAAATCAACACAACGAAATGACAGTTGAAATATGTACATAGGCCTACTCAAGATTTTGGACCCCGTTTTGTGTTCAAAATATCAGAACTGTGACTTCTTCGATATTTGCATGGTGTCTAAGTCTATGTTGTGTGGCAATTGATTTTCAGAGACATTTTGCAATTTCTTTTTCTTTTTTTATTTTTTTATCAATTTCAATTTCTTTTCATTTTCTTTTTTCTCTTTTCCTTTAATTTATACAGCTTACAATAATAAACTGTTTGCAAATGGTTATGGGTATTTATTGATCTCGAAAAAGAACATTGTCGTCTCGGAAGAATTATTCTATTTAGAACTGTACGGTTCTTTGAATATACTAAAACACTCGGAATGAGCTGTGAGCAGACTGCCTTCTGATTTTTCCCGCTAAGAATTGTTTTCTGTACATTGTACGACGTACAACAATTTAATTTTCAGTACCTAATTTTTTTATGTATTCACTTGGTATATAATACCTACAACACTCACGTACGCAAAAGCAAAACGCTCCAGCAGCCAGTGATTGGTCACGTGTGAGCTTTCCTTGAAGCAAAGCCGAATTCTATATCGGAATCTAAAACGCACTTTTTAACAATCTATCTGCGGACGATTCATCGGATCATCGGACACAGTTTTCATAAAAACATGTTTTGCAAAAGTTGTTTGTTTTTTGGCCGTTTGGTATGACTATTTTTTTTTTTGAAAATGTGATTGATTGAAAATTGACTTCATATGAATATCACAAGAAATATTTTGAGAAAATGCAAAATTTATAAGAGAATTTTTGTTTGTTTTTTTCTTTTTTCAGTTGAACAATATTTTGCTTTTTTTACAAAATTGTTATGTATTGAATGCAATGTCCAGATGATAATGAAAATTTTCGTGCTTTTATATCTCCACAAAGGGATGTATTTTTACATTGATTTTTAGTTGAAACCTTATTGCTAGATTGTAATATGATTCATCATTCGTTACATCAAGATAATGTTGCAAATGTATAAATCAGAAAAAAAAATCAAACTTCTAGTACGTATATTAATGTTTTTTAGGTCAGATCTAAAATGACTTTTCGCATTGTTATATAATTTTATAATGTTTTTATATCTTACGTACGTCGTGAATTTCATAAGTTTCAACACTTGCTTCATACAAATATGATACGTGATTAAGTTGAAAATTTTTTGTGAATTTTACCAACAAATATGCTGTTTCATATACAACATTTCATGAGATATTTTATCATTTCTTATTTCAGTTCGATTTCATGGCTTTGAATTCTGATTTCTTTACAATTATTGACATTTTTCAATTTATTCCTAACTCATCTGAAGGTATTGCAAAATAACTTTGCAAAATGACTGGTTCAGTTAATCATACAAAAATATTTTACTTATTGCTAAAAGTGAAAAAAATCTAAACGGCCTATTGCATTTGCTTACAAGAAAAAATTGAAGTAAACTAATTTCCAACTGATAATAAACCTAAATAATCCTATTTCTTTGTTCTTTAAATGCACCATCAGAATCCATTCTGTTTTCATGTTATTTCACAAATTCATCCGCAGTTACAATAATAAAATTTCGACCACAATTAAAATCTCGGTTGAAATACTATTCAAAATATTTGTGGCTAGTACTAAAATTATACAGATAAAGCAATTGTTCATATTTCAAATTACAACAAAGTGGAATAAAAACTGGTTCGTTTTTTTTTTTGTTTATATTACATCAAGCTTCGAACTCAACTTGTATGTTTCTACGCGTATGTTTCGTTCGCTCCCAGCATTGCACGTCAAACAGAAAATCTATAATATCTGTCTAACAAATTACAATAACCAGTTGACTAAACATAAACTCACTACACTCTTAATTGGTTACCACAATTTGGCACAGATGTAATTATAAAATGAGTTTATTCTTAAAAAAGCACCTTAATCAACTATACGATTTTTCACACGTCGATGTTTTTACTCAAAGCATATTTATCATTAAAAATTCAAAGAATAACATTAATGAAGTTTGCTATAAAAAAACTTCGATGTTTCAGTCTGTTGAACGGAATACTGTTCAACCAAAAAAGAAAAAGAAAAAGAAAAAACTTGCATTCTGAAACATAGTAGAAACGAAGTACATCCCTATAAAAAATGATCTACATTCTACAACCGATGACATTTTTTTTTTTTTTCATTTTCCTTCCATGAACCTTCGAACAATCAATATTGGAATATACAAAACCAGCCAAAATATTTATCTAAGCCTATGAATTGACCGGATTGCAAAAATGTTGAAACTCCATGGATCAATTTACTCCATCGAGTAAAAAAGTCGTATTTACAATCGAATTTACAGCTGCATTCACACAAATTTTGTCGAATGGTCTACAATGTTTCGCATCACGCACGGCGACAAAAATCTTGGCTTGACAGTGACAGAATTACCTGACCAAATTACTTGCGAGCACCGCCAAGTTTCCTTTGACACGTTTTTGTACCGACATGCGCTACAGTGTGACGTCGACCAAAACTAGTTCTGGGTGCCAATGGTGACCTAATGTGTAAAAAGCCCTATTCTCTGTTTGAATTTTTTTCTGTGGCCCTGAAAAGGGCTCACGGCCTTTGATTTCGCGAAGTGATAACGCGACCTCTAAAACCAGGTACTGCCCCAACCCTTTAAACTAAGCCAACCCAAACAGCCCTTTTAAGGGCCACAGAAAATTGAAAAAAAGAATAGGGCTCTTTACACGTTGGGGCACCATGCATTAGCGCCCAGAACTAGTTTTGGTCGACGTCAAGTGCTTTACAGCTCTATCGTCATGATAGCAGTCTTACGGTCTAAGCTTATTGCCTCTGATCAATGAGAACATGATTGCTTAGCGCAGAGAGCGTAATTTAAGCCTCAACACGAAGTAGGCGACGATCCTAAGACCGATAAAGAAGCCGAGTAAGGCAACAGCGTCAATCCAATAAACGGCCTTCTCCATCGACATCTGCTCGAGGAACTTCTGAGGACTTCTATAATGGCAGTAATCTTGGGAACATTTTAGCTTGGCGCGATTGTACCCGTAGACCGAGATCATGGCGCCTTCAAATCCATATCTGCAGTATGATACGTATGATAGAAATTTCAAATACGCCGGGATGGCGTCGAAATTTATAAAAAATCCCGAGAAAAGCACTACTGGAACCGTCGTCACCGGCCCGATAAAAACGCCATTCTGAAATAATTATAGTCAATTAAAATTTCATCATTTCATTCCGAGTAAAAAGGATCATATATAGTCCAACTGTTGACAATATACTATATTTAATAAATCATACATTCACCATAAATGAATTAATATTTTTTATAAATCGAAAATACATAGTCAGTATAACACCAATATATAATACATATACGGTCCATATATGGTCAATATGTATGATTTCAGGAAAAGTATATTTTCAATACAAATACGTTTTGTACATGGAAAATATATCTGTGGATTCCAGTAATAACCAGGTAAGTGGTTAAAAATATGACCCTTTTTATTAGGATTCCAATGTACTGCAAAGTTTTCAACTTTCGCAACTTTTTTAGTTGTTGCAAACTTCTGCAATATCTGTTAAAATTGATTACAAATTGAATACTTACTTCCACGCTCACTGCTGCTCCGATTAACAAACCGATGGATTGTGATACAAGAGATATCAAAATACATATATTTAAAAACATAAGAAACCTTTCTGTTTCAAATGGCTGCGACGTCAGGAAATAAACTAGCGACGTGTACACTATAGAATAAACAATCTGAAAATAAAACGTACAGGTGTGAAATTTCATCATCTTGCAAAAAATCTACCTGGTGTGTTTTTAATTGGTTTATCAAGTGATCTTGTTTTTAATTACCTGGAATGGTAAATCAATCAATGTTCTTGCCAGGTAGTAAGCTTTAAGTGAATACCAATAGTTTAAGTGTTCCCTGACAAAAACCGCCATGTCCATTGGAACTGAAATGGAAAAAGAAATTACTTTGAAAATTGTGTACTCTAGAACAAGTGAAGAGGAAAGTTTTAATTTGTGTCAATTCACTTACACGTAAGAATCATTGGCATCATAGCTGTGAACATGAGAAACATGACTATAAAGAACACACAACCGGCATTGCTGATGACCTCTGAGGCCTCGTTGCCGATGTCGTAGTAAATCAGCCCTATGAGGAGTCCGACGATTACATGCGATATAAATCTCAATCTTGTCAATGTCTGTAAAATTAAAACAAACAATTATAACATAATTTGTACAATTAAAATTTTTAAATTCCACAATCAACGTTATAACAAAAAATGATCAAATGAAACCGTGCAATTTAAATTAAAACGGACAATTATAGAATAATTTGTACAATTGCAGTTTTGAAATTCCACACTTTACAGTATCATGAAAAAATGTTTAAATTGAACAACGTAATTTAAAACTTGGTATTCAACATTACAATGGAACTGATATTATCTGACAATTTGTTTGTAAAATTACATCTTGTAATATAAATTGTTGGTGACTTACCGTATCTCTCATTTGCGAGATAAAAGTTCGTTTCAAGAGGATCCAAAATTGAACAAAACTGTTGGTCGGGAAACCGACCTTCTGTTCTATGCTTTCTGCGCTGTCTAAAAGTGATGTGGTACAAGAAACGGGCATATTTATCACAGCATTTCCACCAGGAGGTTTGGCCACTCCGTTTGGCGTATGATTAAGTTCTGTCGTTACTACTTGTTCGGTCGGCGACGACTTTGTTCCGTTGGTTTGCGTTCCGTTTGTGATGGCGAGTTGTTTTGAATAATAATCCTCACAAGTGCCATCGCTCACAGCCGAGACGAGATTGTGAACGCAATTGCCGTGTTCGCCACAAGCTACTTCCATAACTAAACAAAATATAATAACATCCCTCGTTAAAATTTATTTCTATTTTATTTACTTATTCATATTTTTTTTATAAAAATTTAATTAATTTCAACGTACCATAATCAGCAGGGTTATGATAACTGGGACAGTTCAAACCCATGGAAGATAAGAAGGGCACGAGCCCTCCAACAATTCCGCGATAAATGCATTGGCCTTCAACAAGCAGGTAAAGAAAATCAAACATCTCAAATAATCTTGCGCTCGGTTGATGGATGGTGCATATAATCGTCCTCCCTGAAAGAAATATCCTACATTTGAATCTCAAGAACATTAGAGGGGTTGAAAATTTTCTCAACTAAGTAACATCGAGATTTACCTCCCCTGCTCAGGGACTTGAGTAGATTAAGACACTGGAAACAAGAAGAGCTGTCCAGGCCGGAGGTGGGTTCGTCGAAGAACATCACCGGGGGGTTATTAACGAGTTCCAAAGCTATAGAGAGCCTCTTTCGTTGGCCTCCGCTTAGGCACTGTGTCTGAGTATTGCTGGCATCACTCAGGCCCATGGATTGTATAATTTCCTCAATCTGAAATAGAAATTCATTAAAGTTCAATTTTAAACTTATTTCTACGGCTTCCGATACCAAGATGAGGTCATTTTTTAAAATAATATTATTAAACTAAATAACTAAATTTAAATGACAAATTCAATATCCTATCCTAATCCTAATTCCTAATCCTAGTCCTAATAGGGATGTGCGATGTTCACCAATTAATCGGAGCGTCGATGTTTTTTATTCGATTAATCGATGTTTTTAATCGATGTTTTTTCTGGCCGATTAATCGATGTTCGATGTTTTTTTACAAATAATCGATGAAATTTTTTTTTTGTTTTTCTAAACAAATTTATTTCAAAAAAGGTTTTTTTTAATTTTCAAATATAATTTTATGCTTGAAATGTTGGTAGCGCCGGAAAAGGCTATATACGTTCAACTTCTCACGCTTACAAAAACAGCTTAATCTATTTGTAAACAAACAACCGAAAAAGCTACTTTGAACTGGAGCTACAAATTCAATCGATCGTTCGGTCTCAAAAATTCATTCACGTTATCGCGAGAGAATTGTCCGTCGTTAATGCTCACGCATTTGCTGTCAGGAGCAAAAATTAAAATAAAACAAAAGGCGCGCATCGAGTGCAAGAATAAACTAAGTAGTGTTGTAGTGAATATAGGATAAAAAATGAATCCTTCGAATGGTAAGATTATCCACTTACAATCTAGTAAAAACAAAAATGTCGCCATAATAACCTCTTACTTAAAGAGGTTGAATTTTATTTGCACGACTTATTAATTCTACCTTATTGTTTAAGATGAAAGTTCAGAATCAGGAGGTGATCTAAGAAGGCACAAAATTTATGTTAAGTGGAATGATTCAGAATCGGACGGGATTTGTTTCGGCGATTTGTCAACAAGACAATATGTCCGATTAAAACGTAAGTATTTTATAATTACGAGTGCCTTTTTTTCGCATAAACTTAATAATAAATAAAGACTATTATTCGTGTATTTTCAGACAACGACCAAGAGCTTTATGATTTTTTAATTTCGAGAAAACCGAACCTTGAAGGTACTTTAGCGGTTTTGTGGCGATCCATCGACGATGTTGATTTGTAAGTGATAAAAAATTACTTTGAAGAATCGTCGTTCATAAGTTATTTTTTAAATTTTATATTAAATTTGTCTGTGTTGTTGCAGCACAACTGTAAACATTCCGGGCCACACTGGCTCACGCGAAAAGTCACCGACGATTCACAGTGATGCTGCGACAGGTGAAGAGGCGTCAAGCAGTGAAGAAAAATCAAGCAGTTCAAACGCTTCAAAGCAAGCGACCGAAAAAAATCAAGTTTTGATTCCTATTTCGGATTCGAAGAGGTATTGATATTTACTTGAATAATAACCTACTATAATGATTTTTAGTGTTTTAATAACAAATTAAAAAATATAAACATTTTTAAAAACTAATTTAATTTCAGAAACGATAATTCAAAAGGTAGTGTCGTGTGGAAATATTTTGGAAAGAAAGACAAAGAATCCGCCACCTGCTATATCTGCAAAAATATTTTCAAGCATGATGGGAACACATCGAACTTGCGACAACACTTGCACCGAAAACACGACATCATTTTCGGTCCACAACCTTCCAAATCAAAGAAGCGTCAATTGAAAGATTCAGCTGAGGTGTCGCCTCCAAAAAGATCCAAACAGGAAAAGGTAAAGCGTATAACTAACATTAGTTTTAATTAATTCATCAATAAATTTTACTTAACAAATGTACAGAGAAATATTTTTTTAGTTAAAAATTGTTAAATTTAAAAAAAAATAATAACCTATTTCTTTTGATTTACCGGAGAACACTGGTCGCATTGATGATTGTTTGAAACGATTTAATTCATTCAAAGGTTTGTGTTTATTGGATTCAATCATTTGATTTTTTTTCCTTAATTTAAATGTTTTTCATTATTATAGGTGGACCAAACTCCGACAAAATCACTCGAGCTATCGTGTTTATGATAGCGAAAGATCAACGTGAGCTTTCTGTGGTCGAAGATGAAGGATTTAAATATTTGTTGAAAGTTGCAGCGCCGCTTTACGATATACCAGGAAGAAAGCTCATAACAAAACTTCTCGAAAATGAATATGAGAAATTGATTGTTCCTTTCAAGAACAAATTGCAGGAAGCCGACAATTACTCTTTGACTTGCGACTGTTGGACGGACAATACGAATCAGAGCTATTTGGGAGCAACAGTGCACTACTTGACGCAGCAGCAGGAGATGTGCGGCAACACCCTGGGTGTCATCCCTTTGAATGAAAGCCATACAGCAGAATACCTCGCAGAATCGCTTCGGGAGATCATGGCACTCTTCGGATTGGATGAATCAAAAGTATCTTCAGTACTTTCGGACAGTGCTGCCAACATAAAGAGCGCAGTCATTTCTGTCTTCGGTCAAGAAAAACGTCTAGCCTGCCAGGCGCACTTGTTAGCGCTCATAATTCCTGATGCGATGAAACACTGTCCTGATCTTCATCAGACAATTATAAAGGTTAAAGAAATAGTAGCGTTAGTGAAAAGAAGCACGCCTGTCTCAGATGAGCTCAAAAGGTTGCAATTGCGTGACGGCAAAGCTGAGAACGAAGTATTAAAAGTGAAACAAGATTGTGAGACGCGATGGAACTCAACTTTGTACATGATCGAGCGGTTTCTTACTCTAGAAGAGTATCTTCATTCAGCGATTCGAAAAGCAAAAGTTCAAAAAGCAATGCCTTCTTGCGAAGAAGTCAAAGCCCTGAATGATTACGTTCTTATAATGAAACCCATTGAGATCGCTTCGACCGAAATAAGTGGTCAATCATACCCAACAGCTGGGTTAATTATTCCACTGATTCACTGCTTGGTCACAGCTATTGAGAAAGTGGTCCCAGAAACTGATATCGGTAATCAGCTAAAGACCCAAATTTTAAACAGCATTGATGCGCGATTTAAAAATTTCGAGTTCAATCTTTTGCTTTCAGTACCAATGTTACTTGATCCACGATTCAAAAAATTGCATTTCATAAATGCAAGAGCTCATGCAAATGCACTAACTTTTATTAACAACTTGCTCAAAAAAGAAAAACCACTTAATAAAGATTCTACCGCTAAGAAAGAAACAGTGAAAGACTCGAACGAAAAAAAACTTAGTCTCTGGGATCATCATGATCACTTGATTGTTTCCAAGTCTAGTTCAGACGATAAAACCGCGGACGGTTTGTACGTCGAGCTGAAAAAATATATTACCGAACCGGTAATTTCTCGACTCGAAAACCCGTTTGAATATTGGACCAACAATAAGAGAGTCTTTCCGGACTTGCACAAAATAGGCTTGCGCTATTGTAGCATGATTTGTTCGTCTGTACCCTGTGAACGCTTATTTTCGCGAACGGGAAATATAAAATCTCTCAAACGAAGCAGACTCTCCCCAAAACATCTGCACCAACTTTTATTTCTAGCTGATCTGCCGACAGAAGATTGGGGCTTGTAAAAGTTAGCTTTAAGCGCTGATCTCATTATAGTCTTAGACTCGTTGATTTATTTTATTTTCGATATTTAATTTTATAAAGTTAATGTTTTTCAAAAATTTATAAATTAAATTTATAAATAAACAAGCTTCTTATCATCGATACGATGTTTTTAACTGCTTAATTTAACCATTTTAAATCATTGCAAGATTTTCTAATTAATTTCCGTATAAAATATAAAACATCGATTAATCGATTTTTTTTTCGAATAATCGATGTTGCAACATCGATGTTTCAAAACATCGATTAATTGAACATCGATGTTTGTGACGAACATCGCACATCCCTACAGCTGACGAAAAAAGCCGGCCGCGGGTTATTAAAACCACCAAACTGAAGTCAGCAGAAAAACATAATTTGGTATTCAAATTGTTGCAAAACAAGAAAAGACATAAATTTATAACAAACATTGAAAACAATTATTAAATTATGACATTCAACATTGTTCATGTCATTTAAAATGAAAAAATTAATAACTTTGAAAAAATAACGTCGTGTCAAAAATAAACAAAAACCAATGTAGAAAATTTTGACTTGAGGAGAAAAAACAATAGTTTTGTTTGCGCAAAGGTAAAGTAGTTTCCATTTGAGTATTATTTTCCTTCTTTGTCTACAAGTTGGTAGAACAGGGATGCCAGAATGACAACTGATTTGGAGCTCTTTCCTATATCGCTCCTTCCAGTTTACTTTTCAGTGTCAAACAAAACATGGCGGACTCAGGTGGAAATTGGTGTTTAATTGAGAGTGATCCTGGCGTGTTCACAGAATTAATCAAGGAATTCGGTAAGAAAATACAACAACGATGAAACTCGGACGAATAATTTGTCGAAAAAACATTTCACATTCGCGTTTTGATCAGTGGCAACAAAACAGTCAAGTCATGCAAACAGTGTCAGTAACGGATCACAAATTTGACATTTGTCTCGTTTTTCATGAGACGATTTGTTTTTTTAGGTGTCAAGGGAGCCCAGGTTGAGGAACTCTGGAGCTTGGACGATGATCAGTTCGAAGATTTACAGTAAATACAATTTAGTTTAACTATTGATTAACATAACCTAAAAGTCATTCCTTCATCAATTGATATTTATTTTTAGACCCATTCACGGATTAATATTCCTTTTCAAATGGGTACAGGATGACGAACCTTCAGGCACCATTGTTCAAGACAGCAGACTGGATAAAATATTTTTTGCCAAACAGGTACAAATATTTGTTTAATATTTCTTTTATTTACTTTTTCTATGTTACAAAATTGAGATTTATTTATTGAAACAATGGTTTATTTTAGGTGATAAACAACGCGTGTGCAACCCAAGCTATCTTGAGTGTCCTGTTGAACTGCAAGCATCCAGATATATCCTTGGGAGGAAGTTTGGAAGAGCTGAAAAATTTTTGTCAGTCGTTCGATGCGAACATGAGAGGACTTGCCTTGAGTAATTCCGACGTTATCAGACAAGTTCACAATTCATTTTCAAGGTTGGATTCTTGTTTGGAAAACAATTGTTTTTTAGATGATAACCGGTTTTAACGTTTGTGTTAATTTTCAGACCAGCAATATTCGAATATGAAACTAAACAGGCAACCAAAGATGATGATGTTTATCATTTTGTAAGTTACGTACCGATTGATGGAAGATTGTACGAACTTGACGGCCTCAAGGACGGTCCCATAGATTTGGGGCCTTGTCCAGCTGGTGACAAATGGGTTCAAGCAGCAAAACCAATCATTCAAAAAAGAATTAACAAGTTAGTAGAAATATGTTTGAACAATATTGAAAGAGGTTTTAAATGGTGGAATTTGAATTAATGATTTAATTTTTAGATACAATGTCGGTGAGATTCACTTTAACTTGATGGCAATAGTATCGAACAGGCAGATGATTTACGAAAGACAAAAACAAAATACTCAGGACCCAGTTGAAATGTCGCGGATAGACAATTTAATAGCGGAAGAAGTTAGGAAATTGAAACGATACCAGATCGAGAACATTCGACGGAGGCACAATTACTTGCCTTTGATAATGGAACTGTTGAAAGTTTTGGCAAAAGAAGGCAAACTCGTTCCTCTTTATCAGAAGGCAAAAGAAACAGCAATCGCAAAGGAATCATCAAAAAAACATTAAATTCACGTTTGTTAATTTATGCAACTTTTCTAGGAACTAATATATGCCAGCATTCGAGTATCGATTCACGATTAAGCTTCTGTTTTAACACTTGTTTACTTGGTATTCATCTTTTTTTTAATAAAACATTTTGCAACCGATTTAAGGTGTTTGAATCAAAAGTGAAACCCAACCCGAAGTAATAACGAAGTTGATTGTATGAAACATACTTATTACATTATATTTTTCATGTTTCGTATGAATACAATATAAAACGAGTATCAATTATGAGCAGTGACATGCAATCGGTCGGTTATACTCTAGCTTAAAAACTGCAATAAACAAAGAAGCTTATTACTATGTTCAGCTAAATATTTTACAACAGTGAAACATTAAACAAGTAAATATTTTGAGTATTACACAATTTTTATAGTTTAGTCGTAAAGATACAATGTTTGACATGAAAGAAAAGTATACATTTTCTCAGTCAAAAAATTTTAAAGTTTAATAAAAACAAAACATTGGTAGAAAAATTAATCAGTAACAGTAAATCAATTTGTTTCATTTTGCACAATTCGTATAATTATTTATGTCTCTTAAATTTTATTTTCCAATTGTACTTGAAGATAGTTTTTTCATATATCTTACAACCTCTTGTGCAAGTATTGCATGTACATTTACGAAAAACAAATCTGAATAATAAAAGAAATAAAAACTTAAAGAAATTTCACAAGCCAGTCGTTTAGTAACAAGAATGTCACTTAATCTAGCAAATAGGAATAGTACGATAACAATATCACAACAGATATGGCGAAAATGTACAAATCAACTGGCTATTATAAAATAAGATAAACTTGTACAATAGTTCAATATGATATAATTCCAAATAAGAATAAGAACGAACAAAAATTCGATGATTCTTTTGAAATTCAATTCAAAAAATTTGTCAAGTTCAACAAAAAATTATTGCAACGTATATAGGAACGTATGATTTATAAAAGTCCTGAGAATTCGCAATGCGTTTCTTCACAATTATACTAATATAATCCATGTTACACAAAGATATGTCATACACTCGACTTCTTTCAAGTTACAAAAATCATTAAAGATATCCTACGGTCTACGGAAGAATATCCCGAAAGTCAACTTCAACTTCGTTCTACAATTAGCCCGCTCTTTCTTCTGATTTTGCACAATTTATTTTCTATAAAACATTAATTTACCTTGCATGAATAAAATAACCCTGTGAATAGCAATATCCTAAATCACAATCAGATCGTTTCGAAATATCCAATCAATACGATAAACAGCAGAAACAAAAATATAAAATCAGTCTTGATCAAACAGTCTAAGTTTGATACGTCCAACTCGGATCGATTAGAATCACATCACAAGTATGAAACAATTTGATCTTAAACTTGATCATTACAAAAATACTTTTTCTTACAAAATTGCAAAAGAATGAGTATCAAAAATAATTTGACTTAAAAATGAACAAAATCAATGGTGGAATGTCTGTCCGAATCACGGTAAAACACAGACAGTTGAAGTGTTACGAATCAGCGATGAATATTCCTAACTGCAGAGTCCTGAGGGGTTGACCAACCCGCGCGCAATGAGTTCAGCGGTCACTGGATCAGCAGCCTCTTTTCCACCCGTGTGCTGGGCCGAAACATGAGATCGTATGTGGAACATAAATTCAGTTTTGTCTGTGAAGTCTGCTCTACACATCAGACAGAAGTGACGTTCGGATGAGTACGGCTGTGGTGGCGGCGCTGAGCTTGGAAAATAAGGAGCTGCGTGCTGGGGTGTAGCTGTGGCTTCTAGATGAGATCTGTAAGAAATTACACACAATGAAAAATAAGTAAAATATATAACATAGAAACTTCATAAGATAAAATTTCAGTTTTCAGTTAATTCAGAGTTTGTGATGTGATTTTCCTTAGTTTTAATTTTGTTCATTTAAACAACTTTACCTCGCATGTTGAGACCATTCTTCTCGAGTTGACAAAGTTCGACCACACAATTCACAGGCCCAACTCACAGGTTCTTCTTTCGGTTTCAACAAATTATCTTGAGGACGATTCTGTTGCTGCTGTTGTTGCTGCTGTTGCTGCTGCTGTTGTTGTTGCTGTTGCTGCTGCTGTTGTTGCTGCTGCTGATCATTATTTGCAACAATTGGTGTGGACAAAGGCGTGACTCCAGGTCGATGTCTCAGTTTGTTCATATGAATCACTAATTTGTCTCTCCTTGAAAAGGCCTTACCTAAAATCCAAGTTAAAATGCTTCATATTATTTTCCATAAAAGATGATTGTCATCAGACCACCTGTTGCAAACCTACCGCAGACTTCGCAAGAGTATGGTTTTTCACCGGTATGTATACGCATGTGAATAACCAGTTTGTCTTTTCTCGCGAGACCCTTTCCACAGACAGTGCAGGCGAAAGCCTTTGTTGTCGGCTCGCCAGTGTTGGTAGCTTTTGAAACCGAACCTGGTCGCATGTTTACCGCTGTATTTGTGCTTCTGACCGGCTGGTTTATATTTGTCGTTCTCCCGTTTCCGTATTGCTGGTCGGGGGCTCCGGGAAAGGCTGGCATGCTGCTCGTTGGTCGCATAGGCGAAGAATAATCTGGCGACCTGATGATTACATAATTTCATTTAATTTTAACCAATTTTGGTCTGTGTATCAATTGCGTTAATAGGGTGTTTTTGGATCCATCCAAACATGTATAATAATAGTTTATCACCGCAATTTCGTACCTTGTAGTTGAATTCTGATTTTGGAATCCATTTGATTTTATTTAATTCAATAATTCAATTAATTGATTATTTTATTACATTTATAATTTGATTGCAATATTCTAATTTCAAATTTGCAGTTCCATCGATTCAAAAAATAATATTTGATCATTTATATTCAGACCGAATTCAGTTAGATGGAAAAGTGTAATTTATTATTATTATTACCATGTTCCTATGGGGCGTAAGATGCGAACCCCATCATCATACCCAAACCCCTCGTCTGGCACTGTAAATGTTGGATTAGTTTGTTGAGGAGTCGCGGGTGGTGGTCCTGGGCCAGCAAGTCGTGTCTGAGCGGCTTGTTGAGCCATGTGTTGTTGCACAGCAGCATGTGCAACAGCGTGGGCCTCCAGGTATGCTGTTCGTTGTTGCTGTTGCTGACCAACTGACATTTTATCTTTATCAGTTATCTAAAGAATAACAGAAATTCGTTTAAACCAATTAAAATATAAAATAAGATGCAATATTTAATGTAAAACTACATTTACACAAAGATGTAAAACTAAACCACATTTTTAACTTTAAACTTTCGAAGTGAAATTATATATTTCAATGTAACTTTACAAAAAAATATGTAACTATGTTATGTAATTTTATACTTTTTTTCTTGTAAATTAATTGAAAATTGATTAACAGAGAACTGTTATCAATTGTTTAATTGAAGATATTATTTTTTCATTAAAAATTAAACTCATGATTTATGATAAATTAAATTTAAAAAAACGTACTCTAACAAACAAATAAAATGTTTAATGAGTGAAATGTGTAACTTTTTTTAATCTACGACAACTATGACAACCCGAGCGACTTTCCCGATTCCAACGATAGCAAAGAACTGAGGATACGGGTTCAGGCGGTTGTTCTTCGAGACCCAACGCACTCGCCAATCGGCATTCGGCAGACCTCGGCTGGGCAGCAACCTTATTTTGCTTCTTTTCGTTTTTTTCCGTCTCTTCATTTATATTTTTTTCCCTCCAATACACGATACGCAGTACGTACCTCACAAACATGCACTTAACAGGGGAACAAAACTTGTATGCTCGGATAGAAATTGCACCATTTTAACTGCGCCAGAAAATTGCATCGCAATTTAAATTAAAAGCCGACTA
Organism: Trissolcus basalis; assembly: GCA_025266255.1. Lineage (NCBI taxonomy): Eukaryota > Metazoa > Arthropoda > Insecta > Hymenoptera > Scelionidae > Trissolcus > Trissolcus basalis. Next base: position 52,716 of record JAAMPD010000135.1, read on the forward strand.
ATTTTATTCCCAACTTAGCAATCTTCAGGCTGGAAATTTCAATTTGCGAAATTGTACCATTCGACACTTTATTTTTTATTGAATATAACAGTACGAACAAATAAATAATTGTTCCGAGTTAATACACTTTGTTCGTTACTTTTCGCAAAATTTGCAAATATTTTCTTTTCTTTTCTATTTTTTTTTTTCTAACTCACAACTAAATCACTGGATCCTTTCACAGGAAATTACGAGGCAAATTATATATAATTCTTTTATAAAAAAGGGGAGAAAAAGGAATACGAGAAAATGATTCTGAAATACTTGGCGAAAACAAAATAGATAGTTGGCCTATCGCGATTATGGAGATGAAGCGCGTGCGAAGAATACAGCATCGAGGCGACGACTGTTCACCGGTCCAGCTTTTCGGCCGGATGTTTGGCGCAGCGATCGCCACTGTCGCGATGCGCTGACCTTGACACTGACACTGCACACGGAACTCCCTTTTTGTCCCTCATGTGGATGTTTGTCTATCAGTCTTGCATAATAATTATTTCTAAATTTTAAACAAAATTTCAATCCCCAACAAATCTTGGAAATTTTATATCCTGTTAAAATTAAAGTTTCAAAAATACTTTTACAAAAAAAATCCAACAGTTGACCTTGAAAAGTTACTTAAAAATGACGCTGAATGATTTCAAGGTCATCAAAAGGTAAGACTTGGTGAATTAGGAAAAAAATGACACAAAAATAAAGTAAGATTTTTTTATGAATTCGGATAAAATGAATTAGTTTTCATTAGATTTGAATTTTGCAATGTTTACAATATGTAGGGATCGAATTTAGTTCGTCACGAAATCGTCAGCGAAACGGGTTTAGGGCCGAAACATGGGGAAGATCTGCACCTGTGTGTCGTTGAAAAGAAAGAAAAACGACGGATGATGGACGACACAAATTGGAAACAAGAAAGAGGAAACGAAGGACAGGTGATGATTGTTTGAGAAAGGAGGACGGACGCGCGGAGATTTTTGACTTGTCGCGTGAACGATGGACGCGCAAAGCTGCCCGGCGTCGATCAATAGCGTCGCGACGTACAGACGGCCACTATTCTTCGCCTCTTCCTTTTTGTCCTTCGATTTACAGGGGCAACGCTCTTTTTTCCTGTCTAGCCGTTCTTTCATTAAATTAACTTGTCAGATAACTTTTTCCCTTCGACGTGGCAGTCCTAATGTGCCCCAACTCGACGAATCAATCATTTTTTTTATTCAATTATTTTTTTTCTATTCGTTACTTCTTCACTAACTTTTTTTCCGTTTTCATCGATTACTCAATTTGGTGTTTTATTTTTTATTTTTTTTTTTATTTATTCATTTTCTTGGTTTTTTCACAAGTTATCTTTTCATATTTCTTACCTGATTAAAGTTTCATTTTCATATGAAAATTGTGTTTTTCTATTCAATAAAATAATTAATATGAAAAAAGATCAAACGTTTGTGTGCATTTTAAATATTTAGACAATTGCATTTTTTTTATTACGACCATATCATCTTCGCTTTGCTTTTCTTTTTCCTTACTTATTTTGCGTAGAGCAGTTTTCATGCTGAAGTAAAAGAAACCAGAAGTAGAAAAAGATCGAATTAAAAATTACCTGATTGTTGACAGACGCTGCCAATTGTTTTATGCTGTCAGCGTAATTTTTCAGAATGTTGTCTGTTGTTATACAGCTCATATGAAAATCGTAGAACATCTCTAACTTGTAAACACACCTCTGACAGATATTTTTCGGTAACGCATCATCTTTTGTGATCTGTAAAAATTGTCATTCGATCAATCATTCAAATTATAATAACTTTTACAATCAGATAAATAATAATCCACAATAAAAATATGACATTGAAATTCATTTTACTTATAAAATGAACAGAACATTATCGCTTGAAGGAAATCGTTTATCTCATGTTTATAAAATGTATTGAAATAAATTTAACATAAAACTTGAAATTAATTTGACAATTGTTTTGCAAATAAATAATTTAACGTTAAAATTAAACATTACTCACTACAGTGGGAACACAGGTTCTCAATTTAAATAGCAACTGTCGTTGCTCACTCTCCTTGTCAAAAATTTGTAACTGATTGTTGGTCTTCAGTGAGCAGAGTCTGCAGAGCTCTGAAAAATTGAAATCTTCGTGCATTGCCATTGTCCCGTGTCTCGCTCAATAAACACACACGCTGGATAGGTTATTTTGTCTAAAGCCAAGGGGAATCGAAGCGTACTCGCGAGATATTATCCCATATCTCACTCCTGGAAGAGAAAGAGAGCAGACCTACGGCGTCGCATGGCTTTGTTGCAGACTCGCGCCATAAAATGGCGTTTGATTCAAACCCCATAAACATCTCCTCTAGTTTTTCTCCGTCCATCAATTAAAACTTGTAAACCTTTTTTATTTCCGCTTTTTTATTTCGCACAATAAATATTATTGTTTTGCCAAGTCATCTGGTACTCAAGTGCCCTTCATCAGTCAATTAAAGTTCATGATCACGTTCATGGTCATTCGAATCAAACTATGTTTTGGCGCCCTTTCACCAACGTGAAGTTAACCGACTGTGCAAAAAAACTTTCAAACGCAACAAACTTTAGATGTGTTCATCGTGTTGTTTGTGTTTGGTGAAAAAGATGTGAAAATATTGTATGGACAATTTTTGTTTTGTTAATTTATATTGTCGCGTCGCGTAAATATTGTCTTTTTGTTTGGTTCGTTTCATTGATTTTATGTTTCCCCGACATAATTAATCTATGTATGAATAAGACGTGTGCTTGTGTTTTTGTTCACATCAACTATTCTGTGTTCAACAATAAACTAGAAATTCAAGATGTGGCTCATCAAAAGTGATGATAATGGTAAGTTGGGTTTCATGATTTGGTTGTCATAAGTGTCACAATAATGTTTATGTATATAAATAAACATAATCACGTTCTTCTTTTTTAAATTCATCTGTTTTTTTAGGAGAGACATATTACATCCGAGGCGATAGGGAAGTTACTGTAGGAAGAAAAGATACTGATATAATTTTAAAAGATGACAAATCAATCAGCAAAAAACATTGTATTTTACAAGTGATAAGGGATGAAACTAAGGTATAATTTAGAAGTATTCATGTTGCAGTTTTTAGTTCGAACAATATTATTGAGAGTAAAAAATGAATATGTTTTGTATATTTTTTTAGGGCATTTCTCGACTAATCGCAAAAGATGCAGGATCAAAATATGGGAGCAAAGTTGAAGTGAATGGTAAAACTCAGGTGATCGGCGATGGAACTGAGGTGCACCATTTCAATTATATTAAATTCGGATTACAAAATTATAAATTCAAGTGAGTTCAACTTGTCAAATAGAAGGACTTCTGTCAAATAAAAAAGATCAAAAGGATTGTAAGAAAATGTTCCAACTTTGTTTTTACATTTGTATCATATGATTTTTTCAGAGTTCAAAAATATTCAATAAAAATTTGTACATCGCAATTAACGAATGAGGACAGTGCTGAACTTGAGAGATACAAAAAAATCCTTGATGCCTTTGTTTTCAATAAATGGAGACCCGATTGCACTCACTTAACAACATCAAATCCAACGTTGACACTAAAAGTGCGAAAACAAATGATCATCAAAATATTCATTTCAAAAAGTCACCATTCGTTCAAAACTGAAATATGGTTTTTGTTTTAGGTTGTGCAGGCATTGGTATCGAATTTGCCAATAGTGGACATGTCTTACTGGAGATCCTTTATGAGAGCGATTGACATTAAAAATAAGCTTCCACATCCTGACGGTTTCGTGCTGTCGATGTCTGATGATTCCTTAAGGGAAAATGTAACGTTGGGTTCTCAGCTCGAGCGCCAGAACCTATTTTCCGGGTTGACATTCTTAACGTTCAGCAAGAAACAGTACAAAGACTTCGTGAACATCATTGATACCGCTGGTAAGATAAAAAGAGCAACCATTTATCATTCATCAAAACGAACTCGCATCCTTTATCAAACCAAACAACTTTTCAGGCGGAAAACTCATCTTGTATAAAATGCAAGATGATAGCACGAAGATTGATGTCCTCAGTAAAAATGTAATAGTTTTACAACTGACCACAGAAGCAACGCAGTATAATGATGAGTTGTCCAACAAGTACATGACAATTTGTAAGGACCAAAAATTATATTGATTTAATCGTTAATCAACTTCAAGTTAAATGAGAATTAATTTTTATTTCAGCAAAACTTCTGAATCAGAAAAAAATTAGAATAGTATCCGAAACGGAAATCCCTCTGTCAGTTCTGTACTGTTCCACCGAACAATACTGTAATCCATATTACGACTTCAGACAACTACTACAGCCAACCAGCAACAAAGCTGATAAGTTGAAAAATTCAACAGAGCTAGCCCCAGACACACAGGATATCGAATTTTCAAAACCCAAGACACCTTTTGTTACAAAAAAATCTGAAAAAGAACATGTCATCGTGCCTGAAACTCAGGATCCGATACAGTCCGAGAAATCAGAATCAGTTAAAACCGAACCCCGTGTTGGGTTTCGTCATAAGCAATCAAAAATTAAAAAATCAAATACAGAATCAAATGAAATCATTCCAGAAACCGAAGAGATGCAGGTGTCACCCGTCGTGAGTTCCAGTAACAAAACGGATCGTCCAAATCGTCATATTCACTGGGAATGATATAATTGATATAGACGACTGGGACGATATACCAAGTTCGACACAAAAGAGTAGTTCCTCGGGAACTCAAAAGTCGAACCAAGTTGAGTGCTTGCCTGTCAGATAGGCAGATGGAAGTTGTTTCACAGAGGCAGATAGTCGGCAATTGAGTACATGGAATAAAGGATCAGAGGTGTCTAAAAGTAAGAAGATGGAAACGGAGACGAATTTGAAGAAAAGAAAAAGACAGAATGAGATGGACTCAATTAGCGATTTTGAAGAGGATTTAGAAATTGAGAAAGATTTGTCTGTAAAAAAATTGAAAACTGATAAAACTAAAGCTACGGAGAAGAAAAAAACAGGACCTTTAATCGAACCAACGGAGGTTTTGGAGTTTGACGATTGGGGCTTGGAAGACCACAATGGTTTTAAGGATGCCCAAAAGTTTGGTTTTCTTTTGAGCGGACAGCCTCAGAAAAAGAATGAAGATAATCATTTTGAGATTCAAATTGAACAGAGGAGCGCGCCTGTCAAAAACAAAGAAAAACGAACTACGGTAAGTGAAATGAAGTAATTAAAATGTTATTGTTAATTGACTGGTGATTGGAACTATTTATATTTTTTTGGTTTAAAAATAGGTGGTGGAACCAGCCGTTGCAAGTACAAGTGGAATTCAAACTTTGAAAAAAAGTATTCCTGAGAAACCAAACAAAAGACCTGCCGGTGAAATGATTACACCTCAAACTCCAGAGAAAAGAAGAAGAGTTTATGAAGAGAAAAGATTTGATGAAAAAAAAGTATTGATGATACCAAAAATAATCATTCCATCGAACAAGTTACGAAAAACATTCAAAACATCACTGTTGGTGAAAACGATTTCACTGTAGTGGTAAATACATTTCTTTGTATTTTGTTTGTACTGTAGTAATCTTGAAACGAGAAATTGATATTATTTATTTATTTCAGAATGTAAATTATTTCTCTCAGTTTAATAAAGAATTGCCGCTCCTGCGACCTGGATGCGAGAAACTTACAACCAGTGAAAAATTTCAGAAATCATTTAAAAAGGTGATTACAAATTTTACATTTTCAGTTCACTAAATTTAACTCGAGAAATCTAATACAATTTTGTTTTAATTTCAGGTATATAAAGTTCCAGTTGAGAAAGTGCAAATATAAAATTTCGCTTAAATTGTTTCCTTGAAATTAATAAATATTGATACTGTTAAATTTTGAATAAACAATGATTAAAAATATCAAACAAAAAACTGGTTCAGTTATTAATTGTTGGTAACAACTATTGTCCAGTTAATAAATCCATATCAACTAGATATAAATGAAAAGCAGATATTTTTATTTTTTTATTGACAGAATTTTTGTGTAACGCTGTTACAGAAAAGGTATAATAATATGAGGTACATGTTTGTACAGAATACAAATAGTTTTGAACGTAAAATAAATTGTAACAAAAAGTACACCCGAGTGCGTACAAAATCTGACAATGTCTTTTTAATTATAAATCTTTGAGAGTTTAGACACATCTGACGAAAAATGCTTACAAACCACAATATCGCCGTATATAACCGAATAAAATGACGTTTACAAAAATCGAACATTCTTTACAATTTGCTCGTTTTTACATCTCAAAATGTCAAATGAAAAAATTTGGTCATCTTTTGTACAATCTAATTACTTTTTTTTTAACCTATTCATCTTTATATATAATTTCTAGGAAATTCTCATTGATTCGGATTTTGCAATCAACTAAAACTCTAAGCTTTTTATATCGAATATTGTACAAAAGTAAATGGAATATACAAAAAATCGACAAAAATTATTTCTTGTACGTAACTTCTTTATGTTTACATATAATATTTACAAGCACTCATTTTCATCAATGGTGGAACTATTCAAGACAATGGGTTACTTAGACATCTTAGGATTTTTTAATTAAACTTTTAGATTCTACTATTACATCGTTATCAGTGGTGGAAAAATTGCATTTTCGTTCATAGAAATGATCTAAATGCCGAGGATTGAACGTAATGTTCATCATTTTTTTTTAATCATCTCGTCTCATTTTCGGAATCAAAAATCAAAGATCTTCAAAAAGAAATTTACGTACCTCTGTAAATTTTCGATTGTTTAACGTTTAACCGTTTGGTGCAGTTTCAATTTGACAACATTCGTTTCTCTTGAATGTCCAAAGCTATGTTTTGTTACATTTTTGTACGCTTCTTTCGCGATCAGTTTCGCGGTAACAAACAATCGCGTTAGACTAGTTCGCCCACGGTGACTGATTTCATCCAAGCTTCATCTTTATTTTACACTTCGTCGTCGTTGTCGTCGTTCATACGCATCGATCTTTGATAAGAACGCTTGACGTAGGTTCCCGTATTTTGAGTCTCGTACATCTTGCGGTTCTCGAGGTATCTTCGGTAGTTGTTCTCGCGTTTTCTTCTCTGCTCCTCCGCCTGCTGGCGCATCTTCTCCGGATTCATATGGGTCGTAACCATATGCCTGGTCAGGGAACTCATGAACTTGTACGTTATCCCACAAACCTCGCACGAAAGAATCTCTTCGTTCTCCCCTTGCTGAAACAAAAAGTAAAACAATTAACACATATCATAGATGTGAGTTCAAAATTAATCTCATAAGTTCACAGTGAGACACTCCAAATGAAGATGTAATTAGCAAAAATAAAATTTCAATGGAATGTCCAGTGAACTGCGTCATATGACTGTATTTTTTATTCAATCTATAATGTTAATCAAACAGAATTTAGTATTCGTGTTGTGTAGTGTAGTGTGAATGGTGTAACGATCGGAAACACAATACTACTCAGGGGGATTTATCTCTGACAGCACACGTGTTGTCGAAACGTTCTGTAGTGTATTTCAAATATTCGTTCGCCGATTCGCACGAATATCATGTACATCATCGACGTCTGTCTGTCCAGCCGAATGAGTTACGAATAATCTTTTTTTTTTTTTCTGTGAATCGGTTAAGTTCATAATCAATAATTAGACGTACTTGTTGGTGTACCATCATGTGACGTTGCAAATTGTTTAAACGATTAAATTCCCGACCACACACCTCGCAATCAAATTTTCTGTCCGGATCGTGATTCTTCTTGTGCAGAGCAAGCTCGCTCGCTTGCGAGAACGCCTTGTGACAAATATCACAGACGTGGTTTCTCTGTTCGGCGGCCATGTGGGACTGCTCGTGCTTTGCCAGACTCGCTTTCTCCAGGAAGCGACGGCCGCAGTAAATGCACGGCAACGGACGCGACTGCGGATTGTGCAATGTCAGATGACGCCTCAGGGCAGTCGCAGTTGGGAACGTCTTTTGGCACTCGAGACACTGGAACGGTCGGTCACCTGTATGCGACTTGCGATGCCGCGCCAACGAATTCTGGTCCGGGAATCTGTTACAAACAAAATAAACATTTGTAACATTGTAATTTGAAAAATTCTCCAATCACTCAAAATTTGATAGTATCATTCCGGATATAATTATTATCCATTTCATAATTCTTTTTATCTAACCGTTTCGGACACAAGTCACAAGGGAAGTTTCTAGTTGTGATGTCCTCCTCTCTGGCATGTTTCAATCGGTTGTGCTTCAACAACTGGAAGGACGTTTTAAAAGTCTTATGGCAAATGTCACATTTGAGATTCTCAGTAGTTGGGATGATGACTTGAGTTCTCTTCTGGCCGTGTTCATCCTCGGAGATTATCAGAGAGATCGTGACAGTGTTGTCCTCACTATCCACGTCCTGCTAATCAAAAACCAAATTTCAATTTACATTTACAATTTTATACGAGTTAAAATAATAAACTAATGGAGTTGGGAGTATACCTGTTTAGAGGACCCAATAAGTTCCTTATCAGAAAGAATATACTCCTCCTGATCATTCGACCTGACAACCATCTGAGACTCGTCAGATTGCTGTTCTCGATTTTCCAGATCATCGCTGTCATTACTGGCAATCGCATAGTTTCCATCTTCTGTTAGGTACACTGGCTGAAGCGTGCCGTTCTCGTCTTTGAAATACAAGTGTCCTTCTTCATCCTCGTGTAAGAATATTTGTCCCTGGAAACATAATTATTATCAAGTATAAACATATATAAATGAAGTTGAATGCTTTTCTGTCACTGATAATAAAAACTGATCAGTTTGATTCATTGATTTCTTTATACCTGTTCGCTGTCTTCGTCCTGAGGTTGTTCTATACTCTGCTGCGAGTTGTCCCATTCCTGTTCATTAGCTATTACCGTATTAAAACGGTACTGCTCTCCATCTTCTCCAGTTTGCGTAACATATGTGATGTTCTCGTTTTCATTGTCGTAGTAGATGGCACCTTCCACAGGAATCGATTCATCTTCCAGTTGCTCAATCTAAGGAACAAAATGAAACATCTCAATCAATATTTTTTTAATTCTCACTTAATCCTCATTGAGGACATAAATAAGAGTTAACTATTTAACAAAACACAGTTGAATTTGAACATCAACCTCAGACTTATTGCGAACTTGAAAATATCTCACCCTGTGCTGACTATCCTCTTCAACAATATGATTGGAATGGTGTTTCTTGGACTCAAGTACTGTGTAAACGAGGTTGTTCTCGGTCTTAACGAGCTCCTCGCCATCGTTACTCGGTTCCTCAAAGTCCGAAGACGTCATGCGAGATTTCTTTGCATGCGACTCGCTATTGTTCTTTGCCTCAGCTTCGTCCAAGGTTCTCTTGTTTTTCGAGGCCCCGTACTTCTTTGCCACCTGGTGGGTGAGCATCATTTCGGAGGAGTTGGAGTCCATGCGCTCAGCTTCGCCCATCTCCTCGTCCTCCCAATCGTCGCTCACATTGTACTCGACGATGTTCTTTACTCTTTTCATGTCACCATTCGTATTGCCATTTTGGGCTACGCTTTTTTCCTCTTTTGACGGATGACTCTCAACAGTATTCGAGTCCTCTTCCTCCTGTTCCTCCTCCACCGGTTCGTCCACCTCCTCGATCTCCTCGATTATATCAATGATTTCGTACTCCTCGGTTGTTTCTTCCACCACACCTTCCTCTGTTTCTTCAGACTCGATGATGATCTCGTCACAGTTAATGGCTTCTTTCAAGATATCCATTATCTCTACTTTATCCGTCATCCTTTTTTACAGCTTCTGCTGACGTAATATTTAGATGATTTGAATTCAACGAAAACCAATCTGGGATCGTGTAATTACTTTTTACATCTGTAAAGAAAATAAATTACAATTAAATGTGTAGTACAATCATTAGTTATTTATCAGTTTTTTTGTGATTACTAATTTATACGCATTGTTTTCCAAAAATATTTAATTGCATTCAAATATTTTGCTTGGGTCTATGCCCTTTAATATCAGAAGTACAATTGGTTCTAAAATTATTTCTATTCACAATATATTACATTATTAAAAAAGAAAAACATCAAAATAATGAACATCTATCGCTATTTTCATAGTGAGTACAAATTGTTTTTTATTTTTGCTGCAAGAAGAAAAATGCAAAAAATTTTTATAAGATAAGAACAAAGTCATAGATGTTCTACACGTAGAAATATTTTTATATGAGTCATACAAACAAATGATTCTGATTGTATTCATCGAAAACACAATATTTTAACAGAAGAAGCATCAAATGGAATAAAAAATATTGTGAAATAAATATTGAATTACTACAGCAAACAAACAATTAGATTAAGTTATATTTTTTTATACGCCAAACTTAATTTTGCGATCTAAAGCTGTTCATAGAAATATTTTGAAACAAAAAGAAGAATATATTCATTCAGAGGAATAAATCAACGAACTCGTAAAAAATTCAAAAATAGAATGAACAACGAAAAAATAAATAACAGGCGAGGTTAAATTTTAACAATAAAAAAAGAAAACACTGAGGACAATTTGTTGGCAACAATGAGATAGGCGATTATTAGGCCGGGCATTATAATGAGCATGACAATTGACAGACGTAAAAAGGAAAAACCATTTTGAAGATAGATCTGGAACAGGCCAATCGTTACACGTAACGGTGCATCATTCGACGAAATTAATTTATGCCGCCGAGCTTGTTTTTGTTGTATACAACGTAAGGGAATAAACAACCGATTGAAAATCACGGCAAATAAGTTGTCCTTGCTCATTGGTTTTGTAAATAAAACAAACCAGTCGGTATGCAAATACATTTATCAACGGATAGCAAAATGGCTACGTGCTGAACGTGAAATTTCGGTGGACGTGAAATTCGTGGGGGAGGAAGTCGTGGTGGGCGTTTTCAAGACGAGAACAGACGAGTTTTTACTTGAAACAACATACCTAAGTGATCCCGGTGCGGTTGAACGAGTATCCTCGACGAAAAACAGTTCAGTTGAATTTACTCGGTCGATATTAGTAAGCCATCAATGGGGAACGTATAACGACAAAGAATTTCTTCACCGACCAAGTGACGCCTTAAACTTCGTTCACAAAGGTGCCTGATGCGCATCGTATCCGGAGTCCCCGCCCGGTTTTCTGATTGGTGGACAGCTGGCGAAAAATAAAAACATTAAAAATGGCGTTTGGCGGGAAAATTTAATATCATCCATATTAACACGCAACAAGACTGTAATTAAATTCTGAAAAGTCTTGTATGTAAAAACTTAATTCTACCTTCTCGAGTAGATCGAAAATGAAAAGAGGAAAAGAATCATTGACAAAACAAAATTTATAAATTAATTCCTTAAATTAACAAGAAAATTTACAAAGAACAAAAATTTTTTTAAATATTTTTCCAAAAAACATTAACTGTACAAAATTACTCTTGATTTATCATTTTATCATCAGGTTCATTATTGTTTTGATTTTCAATTATGTTCTTTTTTCAGTTGTGGCTATACTGAAGCAAATTTTGAATCACTTGCAGCTAACTTTGTATATGTCATATTCAGCTACCCACAGCAAACTTCGAGTTTTGTGCTAAGATAGTATTGTACGATTGAGCACTGTCAAATTTGACGTTATCCTTTAATAAAAAAAATGTCCGACACTAAAACCGATAAAAGCAAAGTTGATCTTGGTCTTCTAGAGGAAGACGATGAGTTTGAAGAATTCCCAGCGACTGGTAAGTGAAAATTAATTTAAAACACTGGTTAACCTAAAAACTCGTTATTGTTTACATACTCTGTCAGATAAATTTTCATGATAAGATCTAAATTTTATTGTTAAACCGGTGTTCTATTAATTTTTAAAAGAAAGTTTTTCAGAATATTTTCACTGCAATTTGCATTCCGTTCAATTGTCAAATAAAATCTAAAATGTAAAATTTTATGCTGATTCATGTAGACTGGACTGCTAAGGATGAAGACAATGAAGACATCAGTGTTTGGGAAGATAATTGGGACGACGACGATGTTGAGGATGACTTTAATCAACAATTGAGGTAAAATTGTTTTACTTGTTTTGAAAAAAAAAAAATTATAAAAATGAATAATGTATATCAAAAGTTCTAGATCAAGATTTAAGCACAAACATTAATGTATTGAAGTTGCTAAAAATATCATTTCATGAATTTAGTATTCAGTTTATTTGAAATCAATTTGAACTTTTAATTATTGTGTTACGAGCCATATTAGCAAAAAAATTAAGAAGTTAAAAATCATAAAAATAAATTTGAAAAGCTATTTTTTGGCATTAATGAAATATAAATTTTGGTATAGTTAATATACAATGGAAAAAATTGAAATAATGAATTATTTTTATATAATTTCCAGATCACAATTAGAAAACAAAAGTCATCACCAGAGGAGGGTCAGAAGTAAATATTTTAGTAATAACTAAGTCAGATTTTGTATTATAAGTTACTTCATTTGGTAATTTCCTTTTGTTCTAAAATAACATGTTCAAATATACTTGATTATTTTACAATATTTGTGAGATTATTCATCCCTTATAAAGTGATCTCCAAACCAACAAACAAATTTATTTTACATGCTCACAATTCCACAAGTTTTGAAAAATAATTTTTTGCTCACTCACATTACATCAAGCTTCATTACATGCAATTTCAATTTCATAAATAAAACAAGAGTGTACATTGTTTTGTCCCATCATTTCGCCGAGTCTTACAAATGAATGCCTTTTTAAATTAATGCTCATTTATATTGAATAAAATCTTGACAATTTTTCAAACTTTCAAAATGAAATTTACAAAGTTTCATATTTGAAATGAAAAAATTGTTAAACAGTAAATTTGGCAAAGATTTGTTAATATAATCAGGTACCTATATGATCCTTAAAGATAAACAATTAAATTCACTTATAAAATTTGTGTATAAGATAATATACAAATTAAAATAGTAATACTTCACAAAATAGTATTATTGGTTATCTCTTAGTTGAGGTATAAAGAAATGTGTGCAAGATATGGATTGTTCCAAAATGCCATATAAAAGTTGTACTTTCAAAAATATTCTTAATCGTAATCGTCAGCATCTTCACGTCTTTGGTATATCGACCAAAATGAATAGAAAACCATAAAAGTTATAAATTTTCTTTAGATTCGCAAATAACAAACGGAACCTTAAGGAATATGGATGTGGTGATTTCGCCGACACGCTGCAAGTAACTGAGATGCAAAAACTTCAACGAGTTGCAAACAAAGATCTTCATTTATTTTTTTGATGTGGAATGATTCAATGAAGAACTTGAAAATCTTTCGCGAATCGTCCTTCCCGAAAATAAATTTCATGTAAGGTAATACTTTTTGATCCAAAGTCAGTAACAATTTGTTCTCCAAACACTCTACGGTTTCTTCTGAAACTTCGTTTTCCACCTCAGGTTTCATAGGAAAATTGTGATGCTCACTAAATGTTGAAAATATCAAATGCTGAAACAAATATCAATTTCATTAGTCGTACATGGGAATCAGAAAAGGTTCAAGAATTAATTTTCAAGATTAACTTACCTGTATCATCGATTCAGTTACGTTTCCAAAAAGATATTTCACCCATCTCACTACGGCCTCTTGTTGCAAAGTATTATTACTTTCTATGCCCGACAAAATATCGCAGATCAAGTCCAACAATGTGCAAGTCAAAGACAAACCAGAATCAAGTCCGTCTATTTCTTCTAAAAATGAAAAACATCAAACAACATTAGAACACCAATTAAAATAAATCAACTTTGTCATTGCTAAATTTTTGTAAATTCCTCTAACGTACCATCATAAAACGTATTTACAGTTTCCCACCAATGTGCAAGCATTTCCGACTCGCCACTAATTTCTGTAGGATCAACAGCTTCGTAAGCTGTATCCACGTTACAATAATCGACTTTCTCGTCGATGAGTTTTTGTAAATCCATCATAAGATTTTTCTATAAACATACGTTCAAATTTAATTTTACGATTTCAATTTTTTCCTTATCAATTAGATTGATTTGTTTTATTCCAAGTCCTTACAGATTTGATGTCCTGCACGAATCTCCACGGAATGTCGCAAAGTGGCATCAAAGTAGGCATCGGAGCTGAATCATCTTCCGATTCTATTTCGAACCCATTAACCACCGTCTTCAGAGTATTAAAAGTACCGCTAACAATTTTCGCCAAAATTTTGTCAAAACTCGGAGCAACTGCATCGGCCTTTTTGCCAGAACCGCTGTTGGGTCTCAAAAAGTGTCTCAGTTGCGTGGGCGACTCGTTGGCCAACTTTGTGCAAAGTGTTCTCAAGTAAGTTTCCATCTCCGTTCGGCCACCTTCTGGTAAAACTATTTCTGCCATCACAGAAGACAATGAGGGGATCTGAAATCAATATTCCATAATTAAATTTTAATCTCAAATTACAAATGCAAAGTTTACATTTTACATTTACTTTTTCAAGTGCTTGGTGAAGTTGAACGAACTCGGAATACTGTCTTCTGACCGTCGCAGTAGTGGTTTCAAAAGTGTCCATACCATGTTGCTCAATATCATCGAACTGAATGCAATACAATAGCTGCTGCGAGCCATCAGCTGCAGTGTAAAATTCTGTCCGAGGTATAGCCAAGTTTGTGAACTGACAACCTTCGTACACAACGCAAGACTTTTCCTCCACGGGTCTAAATTCAGTTATTTCTCAATTAGTTAATTCCCAATCGATTATTCCTCAGTCAGTTATTTCTTAATTAATAATCTCGCAATTAGTGTCAAAATAAATTCGTCCAAACTTGCAAACTTACAAAGGAGTCGTAGCAGTAGATTTTTGCTGCAACAAACACCGTAACCGAGCAATGGTCGAGGCGAAGTTTGTTGATTCTTCATAAACAGGTGAAACCTTATCTTCGTCCAGTTCTGAATCGTTTTCAGAAACCTCCAAGTTGGCCCACAGTGCTCTGTGACCTGTCGGACCAGGTGACTCGTTTGTCAGTCCTTCTAGTGACAATGCAGCTCTCTCAACAGTAACTGTAGGAATTTCCAAGCTACCAGAGTCCGAATTCGAGTCTGTAGACTTTGTTGATTTGACTGATTGTGTCTTTGGCAATGGGCGAGGAATGACAGCGGCTGTGGCAGAAGCTATCCCGTCGCTCAAGGCAGATGATACTGCATTCTGAAACATGAATTTAAAACTGATGAGTTCAGGCGACATTTTATATCGTTTTAAATTTTCACTCATTTGGAAAATAAAAATGAAAATTTTGTTTTCAACATTTCATATTACGTTTTTGACGGGTTCCTCGACAGCTTCATTCGGGGATGAGTTCAGTACAGTGAGCAAGTTTTGTAGGATCCAAGCTGGCGAACTGACTGTCTCAATGATTAGGAGAATTCTCTTAGAAATAATTGATAGCACTATTCTGTATGGCAACGAATAAGCGAGCTCCGACTGGAGAAACTCTTTGGTTATCACTGATATTAGTTGGTAAATACTGTACTCCAGAGCCAATGTGCCCCGAGATCCAGAATGGGCTCGGCGGTAAGCTATCTCCACGTTGGTCATTGTTCCCTTTTCTACCCTTCTCAGTGCTCTGCAAACGAAATTCACAAATTTACAAAATCACACAATTAAACAATTGGAAATTTAAATCTTCTTGCTTTGATATACATTAAACCTTTTCAACTTTTCAAATTGCCTTTAATGTCTTTTTTATTTTCATACTTTTCACATGTCTTGTGCTTTTCCAATAAGTCTTTCTACAACTAACAAACTGATGTACAATATAATTACTGACGACCGAAACTTCTGATAAAATCTGCCTAAACAAACAAAAAATTTTCAGCTGAATTTGCATTATTCATACCAATATCAGCAAACTTGACCATTTGATTTGTTTAAAATTACTTTCAAGATCCAAAGATAAGGATGAAGATAAAAACAGTAAAACCGCATTTCAAATTCAAACTAAATTTAAATATTCCGGTATTTTCCAAAACGTTCTTCACCTGCGATACTCTTTGAAGTGCAACAGAAACACGTCAGCCAACTGATTGACAAGTTTGACCTTGTCGATTGACTTGACCTGTTCGTTGAGTTTGACAAAGACCATTCTCAGGAGCGTCCTCGTTTCGTCCGGGAACGTTTTGTCGTCGCTAATGTTGTTATACCAGCTGCGCACAAACGAGCTGTCAATTTCATTGATTAACTTCGATAACGAATCTTCGCCCACGCTCTCGTCTCCCACATCCATGCTCAGACTTTTGACAATGTCGATGCTGTTTGCGGTGTCCTTCATGATGAATTTTCCGGGTGCCATTGGTTTGCCGAACCTCCAAAACTGGCTGTCACTCCGCAGAGTTTTGCCCAGCCAACAGAAGATCGATTCCAGATTGATCGGGGCGTTCGCCTTGACAGCTCTTTTTAAGGCGTAGCAACTCAGCCAGGTTGACACCGTCGTGACAATGACAGCCCAGGAGATGGGCACGTAAATTGGCAGCGACGAGAGGCCTAGCCATTGCTGCAGGACGATGCACAGGACGATGCAGGACAGGCTCGAAGCCAGGACTAGTCTGTTGATCCAACTTATGGGGATGGCCTTGTCCATGGTTTGTTTTTTTTGCGTCTGTTTGTTCAGTCCATCTGACGGATCTCTGACTTGTGCTCACACGGGTGCTTTGACTTTTTGTATGTACATTTATACAATTGAACGCAACTTTTGCGACACACTTGGTGCTACATCTTTGTCGTACTGTTCCCGCTTCAGTTTATAAACTAGGCGGCTGGGTGTTCTTCACATCAGCCGTCTGGTAAAATTAATTGATACTCAGTGGCTTTAGTTAGACTCACGCCGGCGCAGGAGCACTAGACATCACGTTGGTAGTCGTAGTCCTGGAAACAGATTTCAAATTTACCTACAAAACTTAATGATAAATAAACTATGCTTTGTTTAATCTTTCCACAGCCATAACCACCAAAAAAATTGTTTAATCTATTGGTTTTAATAAATAATCTGACACTTGCTCCAATTGCTGATGGAATCTGCTGCAAAATTCTACAAAAGAAAAATTATAATTCACTCGAGTGTTTTACACTTTTAATTTACTCAGTACAAAATTTGATTTGAATAAATAAAAAATGTAGTTACCTAATAAAGTTTCCAAAAGTACATTCTTTGTACTTTCTACTTTTTGCAAAATTGTAACATGTTTTAATTAAGGTCACAATTACTGAACGATTTCCTCGAAACAATTGTTAATTTTTGACAGTTTCTTATACTGCATTATAAGTTGTTTTTAAAGGAATAAAACTTTTGAATAATAAAACGTTGGAAGATAAATAAGATCATTTTTGGGGCGACATGAAATTTCTTGTTTACAAATGAATTCAGTGTTTTGGTTTGGTTTTCAAACCAGTGTCTGAATGATGCAACTAACTTCAGACCTGTACGAAGCAGAGTTGATAAACTTGATAGATTCAGGTCACTCAGGTATTCAGAAAATATCATCATCCACAGTTCATAATTTACCATCGATGTGTCATACTGAAAAGATGAATATTACAAGATGAGAGTTCTATTCGTCGCGATAATTTTCAGTTGCTTTCTTCTGAATCATGGCATAAGTTTGGAGGTTACACCTCTCAACAAATCCATCGACCCGATCTTGGAGTACAGGCCCGAAGGACCTTTGGTTAAGTGTAGTTATTTGTAAGTTCCTCAACGATGATTTTGTTGTTTTCACAATCTACCAGAGTCACTTTTAGTTGTCACCTTTTCGTGTTTTTCCTTTTAAGAAATGTGACAATTTCATACATATTTTAGAGCAAACAATTTTTTTAGTTTGCATGTTTTGTTTTGATATTGACGGTAATTATATTATTTAGTTTATCTCGTTACTTAAATGAGAATTCTTAATTTGAAATTTAAAAAATTGTTCTATTTTCAGACCCAAAGAATTTATCGAGTGCGATGACCCGATTGATCACAAAGGAAACAAAACTGCCAAAGAGGAGATCGGCCACGGTTGTATCAAGGTGAGAATAAAAAATAGTTAGTTTAATCATTTTCTGAATTCGCTGGTTGATTTCTGTTTAATGTCAAACTTGTTTGTTTTGATTCAGTTTGGAGGAGCCCGTTACGAGGACGTAGAAAAAACGACAGTGCATTGTAAAGTATTGCCTGACATCGAGTGTTACGGTCCTCGTAAATTTCTGCGCGACGGAGTCCCGTGTGTAAAATATAGCGGCCACTTTTTTACAACAACTTTGTTATATAGCATATTGTTAGGCTTCCTGGGGATGGATCGTTTTTGCCTCGGCCAGACGGGCACCGCCGTGGGAAAACTGCTGACTTTGGGTGGTGTTGGCATCTGGTGGGTCGTCGACATCATTCTGTTAGTTACGAATTCACTACTCCCGGAAGACGGTAGTAATTGGAATCCCTATGTATAGTATTAACGATTGAAGAGTTTGAAAATTATTCACTGTATATATTCGATTTGGAATGGACATTGTATGAGGTGCTCCGGTATGATAAAAAGTGTTGTGAGAATTGGTGTGTGAGAAAGGATCAATTTCAAGACTTGACTTGCGAAACAATTGCGGAAATTGGTTTCGATAAATTTTTAGGGGTACATTTTAAAAGGCGATTTTTTAACGGAATTACAATTGTGTTCAACGTTTATTGATCAGCGCGATTCAGACATTCGATGATGTTTGTGCATATCTCTAGTCCACTGATTTTTCAACAGGGGTCGATTTTTCTTAAAACCAATAATTGCATTTACAGAAATAAAAAATAATGAAAAGTCAAACTCGATAAACTAAATTAAGATTTCCAAACTAAAGTCCTACGTTACAGGATGATTTACAATTGTGGACGAAGGTTTATTAAGACTATTGTATTTAAAAGAATGTTCAATAATCTGTTACGGTATATAAATTAAAAATGTTTTATATACACTTTTGTAAGATAAATGTTATAGTTTTCTATACTTTATTCTATGACGTTCTGTATATATGAGCTAGTAAAACGTCTGTTACAAATATCAAACCCTGAAATATCATTTTATTATTTTTCCTCGGGTTCATTTTTTAAACCAATGACAAGTTTTACACTGACATTTTTTTTATTTCCATACGTAAAATATTTTTACAATATTTCATCATCCTTATGATACATTATATTATTATTTAGTCCAACTTTACATCATCGGGATGATAATACTCACTTAACCATCTGTAAACATAAGCCGCTGCTCTGGAATCACTAAAAATAAAAATGAATCATGAAATTCAATTTATGAGACAACAAGTAACACATTTCAAAAGTTATATGTATTCATACTTGTTTGAAATGAACAACTCCACAAGGTTAGGAGGAACATAGTCATAAGTTGGGTTGAACGCTTGCACCTTTTCCAAAAGTGCGAAGTCGTGGCCATTTATAACACCGTCTAACGGTGAAACGTGTCTATTGAAACCTTCTTGATCGTAGCTGTGGTAATATAGTGACGTGAGTTTGTACAAAGGCATGAGGACAATGACTGGGACGTTGTAATGTTTGGCAGCTTTGGCTATCATGTGAGTACCAGCCACAGCTCGCAGTCCGGCGTTGGCCAGAACCGAGTGGGCACTGATTATAACTTTGCTCACAATTGGCATCATGGCAAACACCGCGGCGTCTGAGATTAGAGTCGTCTTGATTTTTGCCTTTGCAAGGTTGCTTGCCATTTCGTGACCCTGAAAAAGAACCGTTCAAAAATCAGTCTCTCATTTTCAATCTTTTCAATTTCAAAATTTGATTTGAAATTAACCGTCAGTGAAGGACTACTTTCTGCTACTAGAACTTCGAAATTTCTAGTAGTCGCTGCATTTTTTAAAAATTCTTCCACAACTCTGGATTTACCAATGGTTAATACTACTGCGTTTGAGAATATGTGTTTCGAGGCTTGTTCTGCAATGTTGTCTTTGCTGAAACAAAAATAACATTCATTTAACAAAAATACATGATTGGTCACAGTAATTTTTTGAATCCTGTTTTTCATTTCACAACAAATGTGAGTTCGACATAATTGTAAAACAAAAATGTTTCATCTCGTGACACTAACCATGACTCCACTTCAATTTCAAATTCCTCGATGGATTCAATCAAAGCATTCTTCAGTGTCGGAACGGGTATTGTGAAATCAACGTTCATAATTTTAAAAGCCTTTATAAATTTGTCCAGAGACGTTTGTAGTTCTTTGTTCGATTTGTTTTTCGATTCTGAGATGTGCTCCTCGCGGATGATCTTCAAGATCTTCCTCACCATGTTACCAATGTACGGTTCTTCTGGAATCGCTTCGATCAGCTTTTCCCCATTCAGTTTTATGATGTCTATGAGTTGTCTGTAAATAAACAAACATTTCAGTTACAAAACATAACAAGATACCTTTTAAAAAAATGTCAAAAAATGTATATTCAGTAACTTACTGTGCATTTACACATTCTGAAGTAATAATAATTTCTTTGAAAAACTGATACAGTTGCAATGACAATCTCGTACGATCCATAAAGTCGTCTGAAAAAAGACAAATCAAAATTTGCATAAATTTGTTACAAAAAATCATAATATAATCATTTCAGTGATTCAAAAAAAGAAAAACACTTCACAAAATTTTCTTTGTTATTTTTCATAAACAAGGTCAAAAAGTGTTTCTTTTCTTCCGTACCACTGTTTTGAATAATTGAACGAATTTTGAAAAGTTTTCATTGTTGCATCATCTTATTCATCTTATGAATTGAGAGAAAACTAAACGTCAACAAACCCACATGTCTGAAGTTCACCCACCCTTTCACTTACCCGTAATGAATGTCATTGATCAATTGGACGATCCTTTCACAAGCCATTTTTTGATACAAAACTTGAACAAACAACTCTTGTTGTTTGTTCAAGTTGCAAAACAAGAGGTTATCCTAATAAATAACCAAAAAGTTGAGCTTTTCTCTAACGTTTTGTCTCAGCATCTGTTAACAACATTTAAACAGCCAACTTCACACCGTTCAATTTAGAACAACAAGTTTAGCGAAATATCCGCCAGGGGGCGATGTTCTTTCCGTCCTTCTCTAACTTTTGACACATCTCAGAACAAAACAGAAGGAGGGGTCATTTTTATAGGGGCAAATCTGGTAATGTTTTGGAACAAAGGATAAGGTGAGCGCTGATTGGTCTAGTGAGAAACTGTCCAATACATTCGTGCAAGTCGGTGAATCTAATCGAGTACTTGTGCGAAGCAAACAAAAGCAGCCGTGATTGAAAAAGTGTGTACCGAGTTGAGAACTGAAAGAGACCTAAAAACAAGCAAATGGAAACTGATACCGAGCCCGTGGCCGAGGTGGAGAATTCGTTGGTGACCTATCCGTTCAGTTTGGGAGAATATCTCGAAGATGATGTTACGTTCAAAGGAATAAATAACGGGGAGATGACACGCGTTTTGTATAAGTTTGAAAACATTGAGGAGAAGAAAGTGGAAAAGAGTGTCGAGCTGATACCATTGTCAAATGAATGTTCAATGTCGAAAGCTCTCGTTCCTGTCATTCCAGAGCTCAAGGTCGAGAACACAAATTTCCCCGACACTATCACGTTCCCCAAAATAAAGCTCAACTTTCCGGCGGTAAGCATGACCTAGAATGTTGATTTGTTTTTGTTGTTTAGTTTCAGTTGAGGTATAAACAAATCTCGTGGCGCATTCGGATGAAAAGTAGGCTTGTTTGATTGAAATCTATGTCCATGAGTGACGTTATACTTCCATATCAAGTTAGTTTCCATGTGTTGTTTTTTTCTTTTTCTTTTTTTTATTGGTTAGAATTATTTATATAATATCAGAGCTCGAATGGTTCAGACTGGAATGTTTAATAACAGGTTTTTTTTTATTCAAGGAAATATAACGTGCTCTGAAGGTTTTGTTTTGAATGTTGATTGTCAAAGGAGACCAGTTTGTTACGTTCTTATTTGTCAACGTGAAGCTAATTGATTCGAGAATTACTCATCAGCTGTGAAGAACTTTTGATAAGCAAAAAAAAAATGATAAAAATTTGATTGCTCGATTAATTGCGTTAAAATTTATAAATATGAGTATATTGAAATGGTTAAAAAAAGTTGGTAAATGAATGAAACTATAAATTATGAGGAATATGGTTTTGTGGTGAAAACGACAGGATGAAACCAATTGGGAAAATGTGGAACGTAATTGTTGTTATCCATGAATGAGCAATGGAGACATTATTAAGTTCAATGTTGATTTTACAGCTGGCAAATTTCCAAGTAACAAAAATTGTCTGCGTTTTCAGTTTCATATGAAAACAATCTTTATTTAGAACATTATCACATTTTCTTTTTATTTTTACTTTCTATTTTCTATATTTGATCTGGAAAGTCTGCTGTCACGGAGCTTCGGACTTTATTCATAATAATTACTTTTGTTTTTCAAAATTTGCGCTCGTTTCATAAAATTAATTTGAGAATTTGTCGTTTAAAAAAAAAGTAGACAGAAAAATATGCAGTTTCTTCAGAGCTGCATTACATATTCAATTGCACCTGGAAAATTTATTTTGCAATATAATATTTAATTTTAACTAATGTAAACAAGACGCAACTATTTGTATGATGAAAGTAATTACCTTTTCCTCGGTCTTAACTTTTTACAGTTTGTGTATTTGGTATAACGTCACGCATGAGGAACGTAAAATTCTCTACTTGACATGCGCAATTTTTCATATAAATGAACAAGTAAATAAGATGCAATTTTGTTTCATTTGCAAATTAGAACAACAATTTATATGATGTTTTTCTTTTCAGACTTCAAAGTTTAAAAATGATTTTGCACTTCAACATTATCAAGCACCAGGGCGAATTGACTTCGAATTTACACCTTTTAAGAGCCGTAAGTATATAACAATCTAATAAGAATATATTTTTTGTTTGTAAAGTAAAATAATTCATTTTTTCACAAGTTTCAAAATATTTTGTATAAAATGCATCATGTTTTTGAATTCAGTAATACTAATCGTTTAAATTGATGTTTTCAGGGGATAGACGCCTGACAGGAAGACAGGTTTCCAAACATTTTCGATCTCGGGAATTAGGCATGTGTGCGATCTGGGGAAAATGTAAGATCAGAGTTCAAGAGCACAGGATGCGTTTGGCCGCGTCGACTAACAATGTTGAAACTGTGGAACATTTATTGAACGCCGGCATTTCACCAAATAATCAAGATTTCAGAGGAAGATCGCCTTTACACTTATCTGCTTGCAGGTGATTATAACAATAAAATCAAGCATTACATTTCAACACTTGAAATACCGTCGCTTTAAGTTGTACAAAATTAAATCAAATGAGTTATTAATTTTGTAACTATTTTTGTCTATAAATGACGCAATTATATTGTTATTCGTCACACTGAATAGTTATATAATTTAAAATGTTTCATATTTTAATGAAAAGTAATAAGGCAAATTTGTATTCCGATGTTAACATCTTTGAGTTGAATGGAATTTAAAATACGTCATTTAATTTAGAAGAAAACTAATTAGAATTTTGTATTTTTCAGAGGATACACTGAAATAGTGCGTATCTTGCTTCAGCACAACGCAGACCCAAATAGAAAAGACTGCATTGGCAATACGCCCCTTCATTTAGCTACTCTAACAAATAAGGCTCCAGTCGTAACTCTGCTCCTCGAGGCTGGGGCTAAGGTAAACACACTGGATTCCCGAGGCTTCTCCCCTCTAACGTTGGCCCAGACGAGACTGCGTCTCGTGAAGCTGTGCGATTACTCAGACAGTTCTGAGGTTGAGAAGCAAATGTTTGAAATCGTAAACATGCTGCGAGTCTACTTGACCAATGTGTCACAGGACAGCAAAACGAACGAATGGAACGTTAACATGGAAAAAATCAGTGAAATCTGTTCCAAGCTTTCGTTGGGCAAGACAAACAGAAACGTAGACGAGGTTCAGGACGAGGTTCGCGAACTGCTGAGCAACATCGAAACTTTGAATTTGTCATAAAGTTTTTTATCGGCCTACTCGCTCCTCAGCACCAGTACAGTCATGGTAGTTTTACCATAAAGTGAACATTTTGAAAGTACAAAGAAAAGAACTTTCCGTCGGCCAAATCGTTTGTAATACCATTTTTTTTTAAATTAACAACTGTTAGAGAACTAGATGTAGGTTCTAGTAAGTAGTTTGAAGAATTATATACTTGTTTTTCAAATATGCGTAATTTCTTTTCTTTGTACACTGAATAAAATGAAGCTGCGCTTATATAAATTACTTTCATGTTTACTGCTTCATTGATCCTGTGAGAATTTTACGAATTGTGAGGCGCAAACCTCATATCTCCATTGTATGCATAAATAAAATTTTTGTAATGCTCGTCACCATTGTCAAGTAAAAATTAATCTTGATGTAGTATAATATTTTGTTAGTGAGCTCTATACATTCGTAGGTTTCGTTTTGTAGGTTTACTTTTCATGTTATCATAAATAATAATCACTCACGTTCAAATAACTTTGATCGAATTTTATTCGACAATGTATATAATGGATCTTGAAATAATTTTCACATTCTTTGTACATAGCTGTGCAGGAATAGAAATTCAAAATGTAACAATGCTTACGTACTTTTTAATTTGTGCAAACAAAAACAAACTTGATTAATAAAAAAGAACATATACTGAAAAACGATTAACGACGTTTTTTCATTCATGTCTTTTCGCGTAACGGCAAACGTATAGTACAAAAAAAATTAAATCCGCGAAGCTAAATAGTGTATGTTCATAAAAAATTTGGTTCGAACACACTGGACCTCGAGATACTTTGAACACAACAGGAAGTTCAAAGCTCGGATAGAAAACCATTTTTGGACGTATAATCGTTTGCAACTAATCGTTCCCATGATTCCCCACTATATACATTTTCCACGATCATTAATACTATTTCATATTTGTCATTTTTATTCAACCTATTAAGATGAGGCTATCGATAAATATCTATAATAATCACAAGATTTTTTTTGCGACGCAATAAAATTTGTTTTCATCTTCATAACAAAAGAGGAATTTTTTACTTTCCTGTTTTGTAACAATGTACGTTTTTGATTTGGTCTCTAAATTTCTATAATTACATTCTCTTCGTTGGCGCGAATCATTTTTTACGCGAACAAAAACCATTCCCAGTTTAAAAATTTTTTCGTTATAAAAACATAGGTCAGCTCACCTCAGACTGCAAATAATAAGAACGCTCATTAAATGCAGTTTTTGATTATCTACAAAACATGGAATATTACGATTTTATTTTTGTTTAGTTTTTCATTGGTTTTGTATCTATAACTGGACTTGGTTCGATCTAAACGTGAAAAGCGTAAAGTTGACTCAAAAATCACGCTAAAAATTCTCTTCTTTTCATATGAAAAGTTACACGCTAATGTAAAAATTAGGATTTGCGTCAAGGACACATGACTCGCGCGAGCGATGGAAAGACTTCGGCTTGGAGCGGCCCGTAATCCACTTTTTCTCCGTCAACGGTCATGTGACCGATGGAACTTTCTGCAGGCTCTATTCGGAATGCTTTGACAGGGATCATGTCAACGCCGGGAGTGCTCAGATGTCCACCTGTACTTAAGTTCAATAGGAACTGCAACAAAATATCATCCATCATTCAAACGTATAACAAATTCCTAAGATCATGAATTTATGATTGATATTTATAATTCATATTCTGTTTGCAACTGTTGAGAAGAAAGTAATTCTCAATAAAGATTTGCCTTGAGAGCATTTTATTATTCATGCGATCAGTTGTGAAATTCTTACCTGGAATAAGTTAGCTCGAGTTATACCAGCTTTTATGATGAGCAACCAGATAATACCATCGTCTAATCGCGCTCTTGGCGCAAAATAACAGTCCTGCCCCAAGTGGGTTTGGTATGCAGCATGGACCATCACAAAATCGCCTGAAATAATTGTTTCGGATTTTAAATTTAAATTTGTCCGTTCGTTTGAGTTTCGCAACCCAAGCAACTGGGAACAATAAAATAAACGAGACTGTCAGATTTACAAGTTTACCTTCAATATGTGTCCAGGAATTAGGAAGCGGAGCCGTTAAGGCTGGAAGTGAGGAAGGAGGTCCGTACACAATTCGACTACCGACGCCATTATCAAGGCCTAGATTAAAAACAGAAATGATTAACGAACGTTGGTGAATGATTGTTTCTTCTTTAACAAACGAAAAAATGAGTTATACGATAACGTAGGTAGTTTGCAAAATTAAAAAAATAAACGCCCACTAACAAAACTACGAAACAAGGATGGAGTTAAAGATAGACGAGCCTGCGTGCAAAACAATAGAACATAAACACCACTACAGCTATGAAAACAAAAGTTACAACAAAGTTCAACAAAGCGAAGCAACAAACGAACAAAAAATTTACAAAAAGGGGTATTGAAAATTATTCATCAATTACTATCATCCGATTTATCGATATCCTCAAAGCTGTGATAACTGGATACTGAACCAGTGCTGAAGTATGTCGACTTTTTTGAAGTTGCTGAATAAAAACTGTCCAGTCGACCCCTAATGTAGTCTTCAGTTTCCAGGGCCAGTGCGTCAGTCGTTAATTCGCTCTCTTCTACGTCATTGAACACATCATTTAAAACGTGCCCGTCGTCGACCACGTCGTGATAACTTTTTGATTCTCGAATATCACCATATCTGAAACACAAAATGATCATTAGTTCAATTTTGTTAAAATCAGAAAAACAGTGAAATGAAAGGGTTCATATATAAATTGTACAAATTGGGCACTTTCGAACCCATCCATTTGAGTTTTAAATTAGTCACAAAAGTTGGGAAACAACTTTGAATCTCAAAAAGAAAAAAAGAAGAAAAACGGGATGGATGAAAATGTATGAAGTTTATTGAGCAGAAGGGGAGTTGATTAATCGTCAAGTTAATCACCGGTCTAGCTCATCGTCGTAGCTCCGGGAATGTGCTATTTTTGAATAATCGCAACCGTCCTTTTGATACATGTCTCCATTGATGCTGTTCTCCACGGTGTACTTGTCGCAGGGCAAATAGGACACCTTGCCCTTATAGGTGCGCAGTCCTATGAGTCGCGCGAGGCTCCACACGGTGAACCTTTGACCCCCGATTGCTCGCAGACTTTCACTCTCGATGTCAATATCAGATAGCAGCCCCCATCCAACGGAGAGAAAGGAGAACAATATTTGATTCCTCGTCTCAACGCGTACCAGATCTATCGGTGCTCTCTTCCACTTGACCGCTGCTAGGGAGCTTATCAAAACTGGATTGTGGTCGTACGGCTCTCTGCAATACACAATTCAAATTCAAAAACAATGTCAGATTATCAACATTCATATCATAAATTCTTTTAAACTATTCTGTCAATTTTCATAATTTAAATGAAACTCATTGAAATTGTTCAAACTTACTGATCATGTTCAAACGATAATTTTGATTTTAACTTTATTATATTCGTAAAGTATCAAAATCAATTTTGTCAGTTATGTTACAGTTTGTGAAGTAATAGCGCATAAAAATTATTATTGTAATGCAAAAGATAAAAGGTACTGAGTTATACTTATACAACGACCAAAATAATCAAGTTATAACAAAATACTAATAAATGTTACTTGATCAAGGATACCCGCAATGGATAATTTCAAAACAATTTAATAACATTCAATTAACCGTTAATGGACCGAAATGGTTCGCAGATGCCAAAATTCACTTTTGTATCTGGGAGATAAATTTATTTGATATTGTCTGATACAATTTTGGCTTTTTGAATGATCAAAGTCCTGTTGAATTTTGTATAATATGGAAGACAACAACGTCATTCAATTTTAATGATTCATAAAAATATTATTTTACATATTTCGCGCAAGTGATAAATTTGCATTCGCTCAACCGATGAGGTTTCATTTGCGCAATGATGTTTCAAAAACAGGCCTATTAGCGCAATTGATGTGGATGAGAGATTATTAAAAAGTCTTTTGTGGATGGAAATATGAAAATAATGGAAAAGTGAAGATAGTGAAAAATTGAAGTTAGGAACAAATTGGTAAGGAGCATACTGGTTCGCGCAAGCGATGGATTTAGCGAGCCCATTTCCGGAGCCGCAGGGGATAACCCCGAGAGGCAATTCTTTCAAGGCTTTGTCCCAGTCCGGCCTTTGAAATAGTCCATTGATGACCTCAAAAAAGATGCCGTCGCCGCCAACCACCAATATTCCGCTCCATTGATAAATGTCCTTGCAGCGTACGAAGTCACGAGCGTAGTTCGAGTGTTTCGTTATGTGAAAGTCGTATGGTTTTTCCGCTTCCATCAAAATCGGATGGATCCGCCTTTGGAAGGTTTCCCGCGCTCTGCCTTGTCCGGATTTTGGGTTTAATAAAATTAACAATTTCTTGTTTTCGTTTGGAAATGCTGAAACATTTCAAAAAGCCAATTCATAATTAAAAATCACATTTCATATAACAAAACTGCAGAATGTTTTTATAAGTGAAATTATTATTTTTTTTATTGAAAAATATTGTTGAAAGAAATCATATAATTTGTTTTCCAGAAAACTAGATATGAAATATATGAGATAATTTGTGAGTTGAAAATAATTTTCAATTAAATGATTCGCATCCATGAAAGTTCTCGGAAAAAAATTACTACGTTTTCTGGCAAAACCATCACATGCGTGCGAATTAATGATTGGATGTTGGAAATGGAAGAATCGAGTTTTTTGTATTGAAAGAACAAATTAAATAGGATCAAAGTTTTCCCTATTGGAAGGAAAAATAGACTTGTGATTAAGAGTCACGGGTTCGGTTTAAAAATACATACGCATTTGATTAAATTTTTTTTTCTTTTGATCAAATGATAATTGGACGTTTTTAAGTTGTCGATTGCAAAAATATAGTTGAGGAAAATGGTTTTCGGACGTGATAATTATTGCGATAATTAATTAGACTGGTTGTTGTCGGTTGCATGTGAAATTAGACAGGTTCAGGTAACAAAAAAGTAGAGTAGAATTGTCAATGAATTAATAACCACTGTAATTTTGAACTACGACTGAAACCATTTGTCAATTTTTTCATCGTTCTGACTATTAGGCAATACTCGGAAATTGATTTATCCGGTGGAATTTTCTTTCAATTTTTGTCTCTCGGTGATCTTTACAGATTCTGATAATAACCTTTCCAAGTTTTTGCTTTGAAGATAGTCATCTTAATGCAACAGTGATTGCAAAAAAAATTGAAAACAGGCTTTTGTCATGATAAACGAAAAATATTGTTCTGCTCATTTATATTCGTCAGGTAAATTCATAAAAATATTACGAAACGTTTACAAAAAAGAACACAAAAAATTCGTATTTTTTATTTGGCATTCAATTTTTTTGGGGTGAAAGTAAACAAAATTTTGTCAGTTTCAATTCAAACGAAATGAAACGTCGAAACTCAGCTTGATTAGAAATGTTTTTTTTTTCTAAAAATTCATTTATGTTTCTTACGCTGACCAAATTGGTATGCTTAAACATTCCTCGTTGCACCATGACACATTTAAACCTAATTTTTTTTTCACCTTAAACGCAAAACTTGAACTGCTCGTTTCATTTTGTGCAGCTCAAAGTCAAAACTTTTATAACAATTTTTTTTCATTTGTCTCTAATTTTTGTGCAAGCATTTTTGTAACAAACAATAATTAACATTGAAATGCAAATTTTGAGTAATCAAAATTGTAACAAAGAATGAAATTGTCTTTGGAAACTGACGAAAGACAGATGCAAGTGTTGCGAATTGCAGTTCAGGATATTCGTTTTCCCATTTTCATTGAATTATGTAATGCTAGTTCAAGATCGTGCATTTCTTAGTTCTTATTTATGTCATTGGTCACAGTTGTTCAATTTATGGCAAAATAATCTCTGCATAAACATGATCACTTAAACTGAGTTTTCTGCAGCCATGACACCGTTTGATGCTGAACCTTTACTGAGCCATAGAAATTATTCAAAATCATGGCTGTATTTTCGTCTTTCCCTGTTTTAAAAGACAATTTTGGTGTCATTGTAAAAAAGATAATTCTACTATTTTGTAATTACAATTTTTAATTTAATAAACATAAAACAAAATACAAAAAACAGAATAAATTATTGTTATAATTAATATTATTATATGAAAATTGTGATTCGAAATGTTCAAGTTTAAAAAATATGTTAAAATTTATTTGAAAAATATTAAAAAATGTAAGTTTTGATAAATTCAGTTTGATTGAAAAATCGCTATTTTTAGTTAAACATTAAACCACCTTAAATCTGTTTCGAGAACGATTTATAGTTGAATAAGTTTCGCGTTTCATTTTTTATTTATGCCTGAATATATTTTATGCAGCAACGCTGCATTTTCACTTTAATTTTGTTATTGCAAGATAAACCCGACTGGGTTATCAGCATTTGTTCGTATCTTACATAACTCGTGACCGGTTTAGAATACCGGCTCTCGAATCTTTTTTTTATGCTCCACCTTAGTGAAAACTTTATCACATCGCTGAGAGTTCAAGTTCATTCACTTGTATTGTTTATCTTCCCTATATTTCAAATAAAATTTTATGGAACGTATTTCCATGCATTTTTTATTTTTTTTTCCTTTTTCCCTCTTTTCTCTTATAATGTCACTTTATTTCATATTATTTTTATCTTTTATTTTTTTATACGTCAACAGCGACGAGAAAAAATTTGTTCAAATATGAAAGAGATAAAAACAAAAATAAAAATCTCTCGAAATTGATTTCTCGCAATTAAGAACGGGAGAAAACATTAGAATTTTTTTATGGTTTATATTATGTTTTAATAAATTAAACATTACAACCAAGTTATTGATAATGAGAGATTCAAATGAAGGCCATGGAATGAAAAATCATCGTCACTAATAGATGTGCATGAAAAAATATTAAATAAATTTCAAGATGACAACTCAAGATTGTCTTTTTATATCCAGATCAAGAAAATATGATTTTAAAATGATTTATCACTGGATGTAATTTCAGAGCATTATTTTTTATCTCGAGGAACGCAGTTTATATTGTCACCTGTGAACGTTATTTTATTTTCATTCGACTAATTTTTTTTCCTCTCAATTTTATTATTTCATTTGAAAAAAAAAAAAAAAAAAAAAAATACGACTATTTTATAC
>JAAMPD010000135.1:84068-95827 GCA_025266255.1 Trissolcus basalis
GCACAGATATCACACAAATGCAAATAATTAAATAATATGATATAATATAATGAACGTATCACAGAAGACTAGAAAAATAATGCAGAGGTCACAGCCAGCATTTACAATAGTTTTAGCGTATCTGGTTACACGCCTGTGATACACGGAAAGAAATAACCCACTAAATTTTACTGTAAATCCTAGTAAACTTGTGACCGAATCGTATTTGATGATAATAAATCAAATTCCAATGAAAAAGAACGATTTTTAGTTAAAAAAAATACTCAGTACATAGTAAAATTTTTGCATAAAATCCACATTAAAATTACTAGTTACGTAGTGAAATTTATCGTTTGGCAGTCTAGTCACAAGTTTACTAGGATTCGTGGTAAAATTTAGTGGGTTATTTCTTTGCGTGTATCATCAACCAATCGAAGAGAGACTGTAATGTATAGAAGAGAAAACTCAGCAACGACAAAGTGAAAAAAAGAACATAATAACAACATAAGAATCGCTTTGATTCGAATTACTTTAAATTATGACTCATAAAAACTTTGATTTTATAGTTAAAATCAAATTCCTGACTCGCCATATATTTAGCACATTAATTTAAAAGTGAATCGGAGGTAGATAGTGACGGATTGGAATTCATTAGAAAGAGATAAATTTACTCGGTGAAAAATCATCGACTGAATAAAAATTTAATGCTCTCTTAAAATCTGCTCATAAATAGATTGAAATAAAAAATTCATCGTACAACAACAAATTCACGCAAAAACACATTTGACTTAAACAAATTTTCCACTCCATTTATCAGTCAAATCGTTGACACATCTTATGACAGACGCTACCTTCTTTAGAATTCAAAATTAAAAATAAGTGCAAACAATTGAGTTTAATTTTTTTCAGAAAGGTATAATTTTGCTATTGCAGAAAAAAAACGAATTGATTAATCCAGAGTTGACTAATACCAGTGAAGTCAGTTTTTGAAAAATTTATAATCCAAAACTACAATTACAATATTTTTAAAGTTATCATATAGCAGTCAACTCAGGGACTGCTGATATGGAAATAATTCAGAATGACGTTCAATTAACTTCAATTTAATAGTAAGTTATATGTTAATGTTTTCGTGTTTAGGGTCAGATTCAAATTTTGTAATTATTATTTAAAAAAGTTACCAGTTATAACTGCAAGCAGTTATGACTCAGCGGGTGAAAATTTTAAAGAAAACTTACTAGTGAAATGATTTAACGTTATTATTTGTATTGTATGTGTGTTTTCGAAAAACCTGAGGGCTAGAAACTGGATTGCGTAGGACTGTTGAGCGTGACAACGTAAGATTATTAATTCGGCAAAGCATTAATACAATGAATTTCGTACACAACATTTTTTTATTGGTTTATACATTTTCCTCACTCAAAAAGACAACATGTTATAGCATCTCTGCAGCTCGCAGAGATATGCCATAGATGAAAAATATACTTTTAGTTTTCATATAAGAAAAAGTACCAAGTTTCATTGTCAACAATGGCCATGGCAGTCCTTCGGGCTGCCAACGAGTCCCCATTTCCGAGAACGCTAATAGCACGTGGGATGAAAAGTAACGCAAATTCTTGGGGGAGGGGTCCTCGGTTCCTCCCGAGGGCACTGGAGTCTTTCCGGAAGTACCCGGGTTTTTTCAGTGGCACTCAGGTCTTTCCGGGAGCGCTCGGGTCTTTCCGTTGACACTCGGGTCTTTCCGGGAGCACTCGGGACCTAGGAGGGAAAGGTGAAGATCATGAAAACCAGAGCAAAAACAATCGAACAAGATTGTTTGCATCTATCATATTTTGAAACAAGCATTCGAAACAAGAATTTTTGGAATCTAAAGTCTACTTTTTTTATCGACTTTTCATCGTGTTTTAGCGATTTTCAATAATTTTTGATAATTGTGAAACTTGTAAAAACAGAGAACATCATTAGTTTTCAGGCCGAAAAACGCGTTTTTTAGATTTCTAGAAAAACGAATATTTGAAATCTAAAATCTACTTATTCCTAACAATGTTCAAACATATTTTTCTAAACCACTTGAACTAACCTCAAAGAGTTAGTTTTTGGTCAACTTTGCAAATTATTGGCTCAAAAAATTGAAGTGCGATAGGTAAGTGTATCTTCGCATAAATTAACAGCTTACAATTCAGAGATCCTAAAGAGAAAAAGTAGATGACAAGTGTGAATTGGCTTTTGTATCGATTGAATCGATTAATCGCATCTTTCAGCTAAATTCACTTTCGTTCCTCTTTCCTTATTGGCTGATTTCTTGAGAGCCAAAATTTGAATTTGCAATTGTATATAATTGTATTGTAAATTTTCTATTTTTTCGAAACTGTTTAGTTTTGAAAACAAAACTTATATTATTCTATCATTTTGTTATAAAATGAGCTTCATTTTTGTTGTAATAAAATAATGTTTGAATTAAATTATATGCATAAGATAGTAGTATGCGAGTATTTCCTAATAATTAATAATTCTATTTTTTTGAGAAAAACAACTATTTATTTATTTTTTTTTCTGTAATAAAAATTGTATTGTATTTTACTAATTTTCAATTCATAATAATTGAGATATTCAAAATTCAAAATCCAACAGTCGCGCGTAGTGCGTTAATCAACTAGTTAAATAAAAATTTTATATATTTGATCCGCTATGATTCAAATATCTAATGACATTTAGCTGACTATTATCAGAAGCTGCAATTTAAAAAAATGATACTGATATTAAAAAACATAATGAAATGTAATAAAGTATGAAAACGAGGAAATTGAATTTTTACCACAACTTTTTTCTGCACTTCGGTGATGTCTTTGCCCAGTTTTAAATTTGCAGAGACCATCATTGCCTCATAAATGGTCAGTCGTGGGAGTAAACGATCGTCCTGCATAATGTAACAGGACATCTTCCGAAATTTACGAAGGTTCCTTTCTTTTCCATTTACGAGAACTGACCCGCTCAAATAAGACGTTCTGAAAAATAGACGAATCGAAGCTTAGATTTGAGACTTCACACAGATTTGTGATTTTATTTAATTAGAAATAACATCAGTAAAAATAGAACTTACTTGTAACCAGCCAGCACGTTCATCAGTGTACTTTTGCCCGCGCCAGAAGGCCCCATAATAGCCGTGAGCTCGCCACTTCGAAATTTCCCATTGATACCTTTCAAAATTGTTTTATAACCTGGAAAATACAAAATTAAAATTCAATGAACTTTGATTTTAATGTTTAAAAAATGAGGAACTGTTTTTTAAGTTGGATATAAAATTCAAAGCGTTTTTAAATCTTGCAAATCCGTCACGTAATCTGTGATGAACGAAAAAAATCGGAAAAGAACATATTAATCAAACCGCGTTATGCAATCGTCCAACAGATGTTAAAAAAATGATGCTCATGTTCTAACGAAATACTTGAGTCACGAAATGATAGACCAACGTAACATCTCTTAATTTGTTCATTACAATTGTCCGAAAACATTTTTCAATCGCGGAAATATTTTTGCAACCAAACAAATCGACTTGTCAGAGATGTCTCGTTAAGATTATCTTGACCTATGATAACAGAATATTTATAACCGATTGTATACATGTGTAGGGGAATCAATTGATTTCATCCAGTGTCCGCTTCAGTTACCGAAACAAATGTTCAAATTAATCCCTAAAATCTGATCGTAGTTTGATAACCTGGCATATGCGAAAATCTCAACCTTGCCCTTTAGACACAAATATATAATTACAGCACGACATAAAAATCTGCATTTGTTAATTATCTGAACGAGTCCACTGTGAAACAAGATAAGCTTAATCCATTGCCAAAAGTTAGATATAAGATTTTGCGCGGTTATGCAAAACTGAAATTTTGTTTTAGTTATTGCTTTTTCTTTCCTCTTTTTCTTAGAAACAAAAACAATAAAATCCATTTCGAATTTCAATTTTCAGCGAAACTTAAATTGTAGCTATTTCTATTCAAGAATACTGCCAAGATTGCAAGTGCCAATGAAAGTCGTACTTTACATTCAACATACGCATATTTTTCAATTACACAAATTTACACATTGAAATGTATTGTACATTCGATAAAAACTACCCAATTAAAATTTTGGTTCGCTTTGCTTTTCATTTTTTGTTTGAATTTAATTTCATTGAAATGAATGCGTTGTTATGAAAACAATATATCGTTCATTTAGAATGCCAAAATTAAATTCATTGAGACATATTCAACAACTTGATTATATGTACACATTTTTTTTTCTATTTCAGTTCAGTCGAGCCTCAATAACTGAAAAAAAGTTGACCCCAGCAGTTTTTAGAATTTCAGTCCAGTGATTAGACTTGTTTGTTATCATTTTTTATCCCTTCAAATTATGACATGTCAAGAATTTGAAATGAAATGACTGATAGATTTTTTACGGACAATTTGACGCTAAATATAATTTGGAACAGGAGACTGACAGGGGTTATTAATGTCTGAACTATTATTGACACGTTTGTTCAAATAATAGATTAATGTGAACAAAATAAGTGATTGAGTTGGTCGGTGAAAAAAATATCTTTTTACTGATTGCACTGAACGTAAAAAGTAACAGGCTAAATATATTAAAAAAAGCAAATAGAAATTTATTAAATATGCATTAATAATTGTCTGAAGATTCATTGCTTAAATCAACGGTCAACGGATAAGATCACAGTGCAATTCAAAGTCAAAAATTTTGACCTATGGAATTTGCTTTGTAATGCACATGTAGAGAAACATCTAGGTCAGACAAATTTAGGTACATTATATGTAGATCTCATATCTACAACTAATCCTTGTATAAATTACAGTAGTAATGTTGGGAGTATCTAATTATCATAATTAATATAACTAAGATGGTCGTGTCGTGACATTAAATTTTGCGAGTTTTTATTGATTTTCTTTTTTTTAATATATTCAAGACGAATTGTATATTCATTAGCAAACATTAGCATTAACCAAACAATTATTTGCCAAAAAGCATCTAATTTGATACGTACTATATTTCTCCAAATTTCGAATCAATAAAATGTTACTTTGATGTAAAACGTATATTAATGAAACAAAAGAATATTTTTATATATTTTAATTAGTAAGTCGCTTACAATATATGACAAATTTAATAACATCAAAATTGCCATGAAACATAAAAGTGGTATGATACCAACTTGACACGGGATGTACGAGCAATTTTAATTTTGATACAACAAAGAAAAGTGAAGGATGCAATAAACTTTTATGTATTGGAATCCTTCAACGAAAACATTTTCTTCGCCTCTAAAACGAACGACCAATGACTTTTATTCAATTCAATATTCAAATTGATGAAAAATGATGTCAGGCGTTTTATTCAGTTGAGTAAGAGCTTACTTTATAGATGAATATTGAAAGACATTCTCTACATGCAATTTTCAAATGAAATTAGCTTTGAATAGAACAAACAGTACAGTGGAGTAAATCTGTATATCAGTTACCTTTTATCCTGCCTTCGAAAACGTTGTAAACTAGGTT
This sequence comes from Trissolcus basalis, assembly GCA_025266255.1. Classification (NCBI taxonomy): domain Eukaryota; kingdom Metazoa; phylum Arthropoda; class Insecta; order Hymenoptera; family Scelionidae; genus Trissolcus; species Trissolcus basalis. The sequence goes on from JAAMPD010000135.1 coordinate 89,606, forward strand.
TTTAAATTCTATATCGACCGGTGGTCTTTTGGGTAGATGAGTGAGTGATACAGCCGGTTTTTTGTTCGGATGCCCGAAACCATTGTGATTAGGCACTTTTCGTGGTAGTAAGTCAGAGCTGGTGAGTTCGCCTGCAGTTCCATTTGTTGCTGCACCATTGCATGTGCAGTGAATATTATTCTGCTTATCAGGCCTGTAACAAAAAAAAAGAAAATTTAATTAATTCATAATTTTTTTTTTTATTCAAATCAATTTTGCAAGTTAATTTTAATTTTTTGAAAAAAGGTCTTCCAATTTTGTTAGTAATCATTTTATCATCAAATTATTAAAATATCAGCAACATGTCGGGTATCAGCCAATTTTTCCAAAACTAGTTTTTCTGTTCGGAGGAACTTTTTTAATTTGAAGTTGATTACTTTTTCGTTCCGGACTTTCGGTTATGTTAAATCTTCATGTTTTGCATGATCGTCACGTATATTTTGTGCGTCGAGTGGCCGTGAAACATTGCAATAGATTCTCAATCGGAGGTTGTAAACCCAGTAAGTATGAAAAAAAAGGTCGACCTTTATTCTATCATTCGTCCGCGACCTTACATCGATGCGCCTGCGAATAATTGGCCAATTCATCATTCCTATCACACGTGCATGTGACTTTTAATGCTTTTCTGATTAACCATGTCTATATATTCATCAATTTCTCTCAGCTTGACAACATTGTTTATGCATGTTGCTTATACTTCTCGCCTATGGTCTTTGTTTTCCAAAACAGCTTTTTCAAACAAAACAAATTAATCACAGACAAAACACCCCGAAAACTATTTTCTCCTACAACCATGACATTCAAATTTTCAACACTGGGAATGTTTTTTCCCTAAACTGAAAACAATTTCTGCTTCTTTCATACCACAAAAAGATACTTTTTGGACCGAAGAAAATTATTCTTGGCTGAAATTCAAAAACAAAAAAAGTTTAAATCAGGATTTCACTCTTAGATCAATCTTTTTTAGAGTGGAGAAATTTTATGTTTCTCTTCAAATTATTCTGGTTCTAAAATTCTATGCTGGTATGAATGTTTGCGTTGATTCTTAAATTGTATTCACCATTTTTTATTTTATCCAAAGTTTCTTCGCGGGCTTGAAGACAAATCCATCTGAAGGACCATCAAAAAATGGACTTTATTTCAATAACACTTTAAACGTTGTAAAATTTGAAACATGTTAAGCCGGCATTTTGAAATGTTCTTTACGTTATCCTTGAGTTCCGTCACTCACAATAAAATTGGAATTGCGCAAAAACATAGCGATCCTGCGGGATTGTGAATGAAATGCGGGTCAAACGACGCGACAAATCGATATACGCTGAGTGCTCGTGTACCGGACCAGCCACGTCTATTCTATTCATATATCCGTAGGGCTACTTTTAGACACGTCTTTTCGTACACTCTGTTAAGTCTTTTTTTTTCATTCACTTAAAGTCCACTATATGTATTACATATATGATAAATAGTTACAGTATTGGGGTAGATTTTTTCCAAACAAAATAGCATCACCTTTTCGTCACCTTTTTCGAAGAAAAAAAATAGAATAAGAACTAGACAATGAGTTTCATATACGGTTCGTATAATGACGAGTTGAGCCCTAAAAGTGCCGAGAATGCGGAATTAGTGACGTATGTTATTGCAAAGAATAAAGGCGGAAAATTTCGGGGCAATTTGTAAGATTTAAGTTTGAAGATCTTGTCGAAGGTCAGATCAAGGTCCTGAATATTTGCAATTGAGATCAACGGCTCTTCCTATATGACATGAAAGACAAATTTGATCATCTCATCTATGAGCCAAAAGGTACACTTTTTAGGGTCCACAAAAAATTCATGCAAATATAAGTTTTCCATCAAAAAATAAAATAGGATTTAAGATGTTTACATTTGCATATTCTTATTTTATGCATTTTCATTGAGAAAAATGGATGAGAAATAATGACTGTATTTTTGTAGTAATTATTTTTCGTTTTTTATATCTTTGACATCTTTTTCCTCTCCAAACAAAATGAATGAAATAAAATCAATGATGTGTGGAACTTTTTATAATAAATTTGTGATAATGTTGTCCAAGTTTAACTGGGACATTTTTTGTCTTCTCATGGCAATTGTCTAACCCCACAGGTGGTAATTTGCTATCTTATTTGTTTTAGTTTCTTTTTTCTTGTTTTTATTGCCCGAAAAAAGTTCTTTCTATTTTAGTATATTTTTTGCACATGTCGATATTTTTAGGATCAATCAACATTTGTCCAACCAAATCGAGAAGAAACGAAAAAATTAACGTGAAAAACTCATCTCTCTCAGTACTTTCCCCTTCTACAAAAAAAATCGAAGAAAAAGAGAAAAAATCATACACAATTATCCAAATGCCAACAGTTTGCTTTCGTTTTTCAAATTCCCTTTTCACAAATTGGCCATTTATGCAGCGATTTATATCTCTTCAGACAATTTTCAAATATTTTTATTCATCTTATCTTTCTCGGTACACTGGAACACTGCCAGTATATAAAGAGCTACAATGAAAATTACATCAATTTATTACTGCTGATACAGCAGGTATTTTTGTATATCAAGCCTATTATGAGAAATCGTTTCATTGTTTGGGTAAAATCATGAATTCATCTCTCGAATGTTTGATTGGGCTGTAAAGATTGAACAGTTTCGCACAGTCCCACTCAATGATGGGATTTTGTCATTCATCCAGCACCGAGTGCGAAATCTGTAGCGGAAAATCATATACATTATTGAACCAACTTTATATGTAAGTAGATTGAAAAATAGTGAAAGGCTCTCAGAAAGCACGTGTTGGGTCGTTTCAATTAAACCTCGACTAACTGCAGAGTCATTAAAGCGAGGAAAAACACAGTTTTACGATCCCAGGTCAATTGTAAGAAACAACTTTTTTTTTCACAAAGCGGGCAATTTTTCATATTTCTTTTTTCTGCAACGTGATGCAAATGAACTTACGTCAACGCAGTGTTGTTAGCATTCTCCAGGCGTAGGGTAGCCGGCGGTGATTTGATTGTCACCTGATGACTGCCGCCGGCGATGAACTGTACTTGCTCGTCACCATTGTATTTCGGTGCTGTGCCACCCCCTAGCACGAGTTTCTTCAGATCGGCCATCCTAAACTAATGCCAATCGCAAACCAACCTGTGAACAGAAAAAAAAAATGATAAGAAATTTTTTTCATTCAATCAGCGAATGTAAATTTACTTCGGTTGATTGTACACCGCGGCTTTACAGATAAGACATGAATGGTGAATAGAAATATAGTAGTAAAGTGATATATTGTCTGTATATTTTTCTCGGTAGAAAAGCAAATGCTGAGTTGTGGGGAAAAATCGCCTGTCGAGGTCCTTTCACAAGGATGCAGAATTCGAGTGAAAAACATCAGATTTAAATTTATATTTTGTTGACTTTTGATTTACGGTAGTCTGATCACCATATTTTATTTTGAAATTGTAAAATCGCATTTCCTTGAAATTTTTCGCTAAAAAAGCATTCGAAGAGGGGCTATTAATTTTTATTCAAAGATGTAAACAAGACTTTCGAACAAAGTCGTAGATGTATCTACGTAGCATAACTATTGTAATCTCGCAACTGAGTGCAACTGCACTTGGACGTTTCCTGTTGCAAGTGCACTTGCACCGGGGAGAAAATGCATGCACCCGAAACCACTATAATTTATTGTACTTTTTTAATGTTATCTTGTAATGATAATTAACCATCAAAATTATTTTTAAATTGAAAATTTTTTCACTTTTAAATTTACAATTTTCTTTGACTACAATTTTTACTATTTAACAATGTATAAGCTATAAATTGTTTACCACAGTGGACGAAAATTTGGACGAAAAACAATACAGATGCTTATGTTACGAAGTTAAGCTTGAAATGAAAGCACTGGGTTTGGATCGTTCTGCGGTGCATGAAAAGGTCATTCTCAATTCGTAAGAATAAATTCGCGCATAAACAAACCATTTGACTCGCAACGTTCATCTGCTGGATGATTAACGCGTAAAAGCTTGATCAACGCTTGGGAGAAATATTATTTTGTCGCTTACTTTTGTGACGCACGTTCAATTTGCGACACATGCGTATGTAATTGTTGTTTTTTTGTTGATAAGCATGAAAATAATGTTGCTGTGATAAATTGACATATTTGCCCGTTCAAAATTCATTTTCAGAGCATTTCGCAAACTTTGTATAAATGAAATCAGACAAAGTGCTCTCGAACAAATTAGCATACACTTTTCGTTTCGCTTTTTTTACAAAGTGTTTTTAACAGGTGTTAAAAATATAATAATAATAGTGAAAATAACAAAAACATATTTCCAATGTTAGTTTCCAATTTTCCGATGTTAATGTTTGGTAGTTGAATTTTTTTATTACAAAATTTTAAATGCGTAATACTTGGTGCAAATTTTGTTTAGATATGGGTGAATATCAGGGGTCATTAACTCATAATTTGTAAATGCAGTTGCTCAACAACAATATACGATCAAGGCAAACGACAAGTGACAAAGGTAGGTGACCGCGAGAATCAGTCGATATTTAAACAAAGTAGGACATCACTCGAACATAATTAAGCAGGATAAAAGTTTTGCGCGACCTTAGACAAACTTTTGACTTTTTCTTATAAAATTGCAACAAATCCCGAAAATTTGTCATATCGACTGTTTAGAAATCGAAATGATAACCTGCTGATGTCAAAAGACCTTGACTTGAATGATGAGAATTCTTGTCGACGTACAGTATAAAATCTTTTTTTCTCTCTTTCCCAGGCATAATCTGATAAATTTCCTTTGTGCATCTTTTTCACTCGTGATGAACAATTTTATCTTCCAATGTTTGACCAAGAATTCCACCGATTAAATGTTTTTTCATTCCAGTCGATTTTCATTTGTCTATTTTTTCAATTTTTATCCAATATAAATCAATTGTCAAACAAAATTTGGACACTCGATGAACTTTCTTGATTTCCTGGTACATTTTTTTCCATTATTAATTTATCTTTCATTCAAGTTTGAGATTATGATAATTTAAATACAAAACTGTTTACATATTTTGACTTTTAGTGGGTCCTCCAATTTCAAATGTGAATTTCCACAAGCCGGGATGGAATCTGAATACATTAAAATATTCTTCTCAGAGGATTGTTCGTAAGAAACAAGATCTAAGCTGAGTCATATAAGTGTACAATCATCGTTCACATTGATAGGTGGCATCCTATCCTATAAAAATCTAAAAGATTGTTTCTTGTATACTATTGACTAACTCTTATTAACAACTTTCATTATCATAAGAAAAATGTTTTACTCGTTAAAACAGTGATAAAATTACAAGAAAATGAAAAGTAAAAGGGGCACCACAATCTTTATTACACAAAACTTTTGAAATTTATTTGCAAACCTTTTTATACTCGCATGCAAAGGCACTATCAAGCGAAACATGTCCGTGTGTTTCCAAGTTGTACACCAAGTCGCACGGTACTTTTCATTTCGTTTCTCATGCTTATAAATTTAAAACAAAGGCCTATCTTTATCCTTTATCAAAATAAAACTCAACTTTATTTCTGACCACTTGAACCGTATATACGAATAAAAGTGTTTTACCACACCGAATAATTTTACAAATTTTTTCGCACGAACTTTCAACCTGTCATTATCCAATTCCCTAACTTGTAGAACCTTCAGACAGAAAGTTTCAGCACTTTCGTATAACGATGACTGTTTTCTTACAATGTCAAAAGCATCAGCGCAGGTGAAGAAAAAAAGAAAAAAAACAATGAGTGATGTGTGATTATTTATTATTAGACACTGACCAGGCAACCTGCGTGCGATTAGCAGATCTCGGTTCGCTGTCAGGCATAACCCGTTGACAGTCCAACGCTCTGCTGTGCCATTCACTTGGCTTATTGACAGTCAATAAATAAACGAGTCCGCGAAGTCTCGCAGGAATATCAAAACTCTTCTCGACGTTGCGCGGGCCTGCAGCAGAGCTGTCAAGCGAGGATCAAACGCAGTGTCAAACAATGCACTCGACGCGGACAGTCCCACTCACTTGATTGCACACACGGTGCACTCGCGCGTCTCTCTTGTTCGCTCGACTCCGACAAATCAGCTGTAATGCTGTGCCAGCGCTCGCGGATCGAGCCAAGTTAAGCCCAGGGACGTGAAACGGA
>JAAMPD010000136.1:0-84030 GCA_025266255.1 Trissolcus basalis
AAAATGAATCATAATTTGTTTTCGTTCATTTGGAAATGGTGATGATCTAAAAAACTACTTGAAAATTATAATTGAAAATAATGTTTTTTCAGGTGTAACAGAAGATAGCCAACTTGTTAAAGGATTTGGAGTGTTTTTTTTATTTTTAAACAAAATATGATTAATCTGAAAGAATGGGGATTGAAATATACTTTCATTTATAATTATACAAATTTTTATTTTATTATTAAAAAAGGGAAAGCTTATAGCAATAAAATTACATTGGTGTGCAACGAACAATTCATTGCTGCAGACAGTGTTCAGAATATTAGTTCAATCACTTTATTGATTATTATTCGACCCTAAAATATAAAATTTCAACCACATTTCGTAAATTAATAAAAATAGAATATATACTTCAAAATAATTTTTATGTTCGTTAATTTTTTGAATTAAATCATATGAAATATTAAACTTTTATTTGATCACAAATCGATCTGACAACACATGAAAATGTTACAATTCAATGACTAATAAAATAATGTAACAGAAATCACTACTATATAAAAATAAAGCAAAAAACTAGTTTCATTTAATACAGAGAAGATCCTGCGACGTAAAATGTTCAGAAAAAAATCTGAACCATTTAGTTTTCATGGCTCAGATTTTTGTCTGAACGTAACAAAAACGTACCCTCTGCCTTTGAAATGAATCTCTCAAATCTCTATATAAGAGAAATGAATAATATTATTTTAAAGTGTATTTTTTATTGAATAATCATGATAAAAAAGTAGGATAACACGATATCAGAAAATGTTTTTTTTATTATTTATATTTTGTTGGGAACTTATTTATATACAATCTGATTTTAAAATTGATACAAACTTTGTCCTTAAATTGTCCTTAAGTTTTTGTCATTTCCGGGGGGTAATGCAAAAAATTTTAAATGTATGAGAAATGTTTCTAATTATTCATTAATGTTCATTTTCATGTGAAAGCGAATGTTTATGTCCGGATTGTGTGTAGTATATTTTGGGAGTTATCCCTAGATTCCACCAATTCCATACGATGATCATGTCAAATCTACATATATAGGTATATATCAACGTTCAAATAAGTTTTCAAATAAGGATGTATGTCCCTGACAAAATGAGAAAGTAAGGGGCACGTTGGTTTATAAATAAAAGTCGTGTTATTTTTTAAACGCCGCTCTCATTGTCGTAAACATTTGTTATTTATAATCGATGTTCAATAAAATTGTATCACTTGTTCAAAGTCGTAAGTAAAACTTTGCTCATGCATATATCCAAACGTCATTGTTTCTCAGGGACGTCCCATTTGTGACAAAAGTAAACAAAGTGGTGTTGCTGTAAGAACATAAAGAGAGAGGAAAAAATGTGAGGAGAAAAATTGTAGGAGTGAAGGATTGTTTTCGCGGGGTGAATGAGATTTGAAAAGTTGTTGATAATCGAGGGCTCGATGGGTTTTTGAGGTTGGGGCCGGTGGTGTGTGGCGCGCGTGGACGTGAGAGAGCGCTGCTGTGGATTGACGTCAACGCGCGTTTTCGCCGCTAATCGTGCGCGGGATTGGCGCTCGTCTCAGCCGGCTAACCAATTGAGGCGCGCGTTTCTCCGCAATGGTCGCGTAAAGAGCCGGCGGCCATTTTGTGTTATTATTTTCGAAAATCTTGGTCCTCGCGCGTGTGTTGTGGTGTGTGTATGCGCGAGCGACGTCACACGACTGGGCCCCAAGTGTGCGAGAGGGATCGGCGCGGCTCACGAGCAGTTGTTGCGAGGAGTCGAGTTGCTCCGAGCGCGCCGCTGGTCGTCGCACGAGAATCGCGTGTGTGAGCTGCCGTTTCGTCGTCGAGCAACGGCCTCTTGGTGGGTATTCAGCGCGCGCGCCAAAATCCAAAACAGCAAGATCCCCGCTGCCCCCTCCCCAGGTCCGTTTCGCGCGCGCTTTTGAGGTTACCCGGACGCGCGCCTCCGACAGACGATTATAACCTATAAGCTTCTTCTAGTTGGCGCGACGCGCGTGCACACAGTTCTCCAGTCTGCTGCTCTGCTCTCTTCCGCCGGCGAGCGTTCTCGCACCGCGCTTCTTCACTTTGAATGTCGCGTGCCCGGACACCAACTTTCGCCGGAGTAACCGTCCCGAGGTGCTGATGCCCGCTCATCCTTAAACTCTTCCTCCTTCCCTTTCTTAACGCGCCAATTCTATGAGGTTAGAGTCGGTTAATCAAACTGACCGCCGCCGCGCGCGATATCAAACCTTTCTTCCACATTCTCACTGTTATGTTGTGCGTGCGGCATTTCTTTGATAAGCAGCTTTTCCATCAATTTTACATTCTTCACATGTTTATCCAAACTGCACAATAGACTCTCTCTCTCTGTCTCTCTCGGCAAACCGCAAGTACAAGCCCCTACATTTTGTTTTTACAACAATTTTGCTCACGTCATATTTTGTTTCGAGTCAAAATTTTTCAGTCGCAAAAGACAAGTTTGTATGAACAAGTGGACGCGTAATTTCGTGAGAAAAACCTTGACCAAAGCTGGTTCTCAGAGATACTTTTGTCATACGATGCCTGGTGTGTGTGCGTGTGTATGTGTGTACGCTGGTGGGTATGTTTGTGTGCGTGCGAATAATTTTTGGTGAACGTTTGATGTTGAGTTTGTTGTCTGTACGAATTGCTGCGCCAAGTTGAGGTTATGTCACCCGGGGGCACCTTCTGCGCCAATTCCCTAGCGGTTTCAGCAATTCTCAAACGCAGCCGTTTCAAATTTTCCATCGCGCCCGTTCTCGGTTCGATTCTCTTCGATCAATCAAACGACGAAAAAGAACGTGCCGGAACGTGCCTCCCTCCTTTGTTCCCAACTTTGTCAGTTGGGCGAAAGTCTGGCTCATCTCCTCAAGTTGAATGTTTTTTCCTTTTCTTGTTGATCTTTGTTTTTCGAACAATGTGTGATGCTCGCCAGTTGCACATAACCTCAACTTTGAATACTCAGTTCTGTGTTTTGTAAGTCTTTTGTATGTAATGGTTAAGCTACCCAATTGAATCGATGTAACAATCGTTAAAAGTAACAACTTATGCAAACAAAAGTAGCAATAAGTGGACTATATAATTTTAATGGAAAATTATGTACTTATTGTAACCACCCATCAAATTTATAATTGAAACTAAGAAGAGCCGAATAAACAATATTGTTGAGAGTTGAATTGCATTGTTTATGTGATCACTTTGTAACGTGCATGTTTATACATCGGGGACACTCAACTTTAACAACAATTTTTTACTCTTTCTTTTCAACTTTTTTTTTCTATTATCGTTTTGTTTGTTTTGTTTTGATGAATACAAACGAGAGCAAATCTTGTGCATTGATGACTTGTGGAAGGTTGTGAAGATGTTGATGGAACGAGGAGGAAGGATGATAGAGAAGTGAACGAGTGAAATTAGTCTGAGTATGAAGTTGGAACAACTTTTGTAATTAATCAATTTGATAAATTTGCTTTTACAGATATTAAGTTCGCGGAGAAATCAATCATTTAATGATTAGCAATGGCAAATCTAACGGAACAAGCGTCCAAATTGCTGGACTTCAATCAGAAGTTAGATATAATGCTATTGGACAATATAGTAGGATGCATGTATTCTGGTATAGGTGAACAACAGCGAGCGGCACAGGAAGTTTTGACAAGACTCAAAGAGCACCCCGATGCCTGGACACGTGTAGATACTATATTAGAGTATTCACAGGTAACTTTTATGTCCCTCCGTTTTATTTCATCATCCGTTAACAAAATGAACGCATTTTTAATTCGTTATTTCTTCCTTGTCATTGCAGAATCAACAGACGAAATATTACGCACTACAAATATTGGAACAAGTTATTAAAACAAGATGGAAAGTTTTACCAAGAAATCAGTGCGAGGGAATCAAGAAGTACATTGTAGGGTTAATTATAAAAACAAGCAGCGATCCGGAAACGATGGAAAATTCAAAAGTGTATCTCAGCAAACTGAATATGATTCTTGTTCAGGTAAATTTTCGAATTTCGTTTGGTTTTGTTTTTCATGTTACTGTTAGAAGATTGCAAATTATATCATGTGTGATTTGTTTACAGGTATTAAAACAAGAATGGCCAAAGAATTGGGAGTCGTTTATCGGCGACATCGTCGGAGCCAGCAAGACAAACGAGAGTCTCTGTCAGAACAACATGGCGATCCTCAAACTCCTGTCCGAAGAGGTCTTCGACTTCTCGCCCGGTCAGATGACTCAGACGAAAGCGAAACATCTGAAGGACACGATGTGCAGCGAGTTTTCGCAAATTTTTCAGCTGTGTCAGTTTGTGATGGACAACTCGAAGAACGTTCAACTGATTTTAATCACACTGGAAACACTTTTGAGATTTCTTAATTGGATTCCTCTGGGTTATATTTTTGAGACCAAACTTATAACACAGTTAATATACAATGTAAGTTGCCAACCAGAAAGGCAAGCAAACTTGAAAATTGTTATACATGATTTTAATCAACTTGAATTTGTATTTTGCAGTTCTTGAACGTACCAATATTCCGCAACGTAACGCTAAAGTGTTTAACTGAGATCGCAGGTGTGACCGTGACAAATTACGACGAGATGTTTCTTGTGCTATTTGTCAACACAATTCAATTGTTGGAAGAAATGCTGCCGATGAATACGAACATTCGCGAAGCTTACGCTCGCGGCCAGGATCAAGACCAAAACTTTATTCAGAATTTGGCCATGTTTTTGTGCACCTATCTGAAAGAGCATGGACAGCTCGTGGAGAAAAAGCAGCTGAACGACATGATGCTGAAAGCTCTGCATTATCTTGTGCTCATTTCAGAGGTCGAAGAAGTCGAGATCTTCAAAATCTGCCTGGAGTACTGGAACAGTCTCGCGGCCGATCTGTACAAAGAGAATCCGTTCCTGCAAAGCCCGTCGCCGTTCGTGAAGAATAATCTTACTCCGGGCCCCCGACGAGTGTTTTACAGTCAAGTTCTTACCAAGGTCAGATACATCATGATCAGCCGCATGGCTAAGCCAGAAGAGGTTCTGGTTGTTGAGAACGAGAACGGAGAGGTCGTTCGAGAATTTATGAAGGACACAGATTCGATAAACTTGTACAAAAACATGAGAGAAACTTTGGTCTACCTAACTCATCTTGATTACGTTGATACGGAAAAAGTTATGACAGAAAAGCTTCAGAATCAAGTCAACGGAACCGAATGGTCCTGGAAGAACCTGAACACGGTATGTAAATATTCATTATTCTTCGGTTTTCATATTCATGCTTTATTCTAATTAATTGAATTTATTCATAGCTCTGCTGGGCTATTGGAAGTATTTCTGGTGCGATGCACGAGGAAGATGAAAAACGGTTTTTGGTAACGGTAATCAAAGATTTACTGGGCCTCTGTGAGCAGAAAAAAGGCAAAGATAACAAAGCTATTATTGCGAGTAATATCATGTATGTGGTCGGACAGTATCCCAGGTTCTTACGAGCACACTGGAAATTCCTCAAAACAGTTGTCAATAAGTTGTTCGAATTCATGCACGGTAAGTTTATCATGCAACCTTTATGTCGAAATTGTTTCAATTCAAATTTCATTGTCTTTATTGTTTTGTATCGTTATCGTTCATTATCATTTACATATAATGATTGATTGTTTGATTTTTCAGAAACACACGCGGGAGTTCAGGACATGGCTTGTGATACATTTATCAAGATAGCCCACAAATGCAGAAGACATTTTGTTACAGTACAAGTCACTGAGATGATACCATTCATTGAAGAAATTCTCTCACAAATGAGCAGTATCATTTGTGATCTTCAACCACAGCAGGTTATTTACTTTCTCGATTAACATTAAATTATCATTGTTACAATTTAAGGAACGTGATGATTGAAATTTTTTTATTATTTTTCGTCACAGGTGCACACATTTTATGAAGCTGTTGGTTACATGATAAGCGCACAGCTAGACACGTTTATGCAAGAACAGCTTATAGAGAAGTACATGCTCTTGCCGAATTCAGTTTGGGATGACATTATCAGTCAAGCATCCAAGAACGTGAACGTTTTAAGGGACCCGGAAGCTGTCAAAGAGCTCGCCAACATTCTCAAAACAAACGTCAGAGCATGTAAAGCACTTGGCCATCCGTATGTGATGCAATTAGGAAGAATTTATTTAGATATGCTGAATGTTTATAAGGTACGAAAGTTCATTCATTTGCAAACGCTATTGTTGTTTTTATCTGCAATTCGATGAATTTGATCGTTGAATTTTATCCAACAGGTGATGAGTGGAAACATAACCGCAGCGATTGCAATGAATGGTGAAGCGGTTACGAAACAACCACTTATCAAAAGTATGCGTGTCGTCAAAAAAGAAACTCTCAAACTCATTTCCGACTGGGTTGACAGATCAACCGACCCTCAGATAGTAAGTCATTAATTATTCATTTTATCTTTACTCTTTGAAATAAAAATACAACTGATTAACTGTCTTTACTTTTTTTCATTTACAAAGGTCTTGGAGAATTTCATCCCACCCCTATTGGACGCTGTACTTTTGGACTATGAAAAGACAAATGTCCCCTCAGCTCGCGAACCAGAAGTGTTGAGCGCAATGGCAACGATCGTACACAGATTAGAATGCCACATTACTTCCGAGGTTCCGAAAATATTTGACGCAGTTTTTGAATGCACTCTTAGTATGATAAACAAAAACTTTGAAGAATTCCCAGAACACAGAACTAACTTCTTCCTTCTTCTTCAGGTAAATTGATAAATGTTGCGCTCATTGTTATCGTGTGCAATTATAATCTTTCAATAGTCTCGTTAATGCTGATTGTTTCGTTTACAGGCAGTGAATTGTCATTGTTTCCCTGCATTCCTAACAATTCCACCAGCCCAGTTCAAGCTAGTCCTCGACTCTATTATTTGGGCGTTTAAACACACAATGAGAAACGTCGCGGACACGGGTTTGCAAATACTTTATGAGCTTCTACAGAACATCGAGCAACATGAGCAAGCAGCTCAAAGTTTCTATCAAACCTACTTCACCGATATTCTGCAACATATATTCAGTGTTGTTACAGACACGTCGCACACTGCTGGTAATTTTTTAATTCAAATAACATAAGTCACTCTAGATATTTGAACAGCTTTCAATAATGTTCTTCAATTTCAGGTTTGACTATGCATGCGACCATCTTGGCGTACATGTTCACGCTAGTTGAAATCGGTAAGATCCAAGTACCGCTTGGACCAATTCCTGACAACACGCTGTACGTCCAAGAGTTCGTTGCAAGATTACTCAAAGTAGCATTCCCGCATCTCACGGACAACCAAATTAAAATCACTGTCCAGGGGCTTTTCAACCTCAATCATGACATCCCTGCTTTCAAGGAACATCTTCGAGATTTCTTGGTTCAGATCAGGGTAATTTGATTTGCTATTGATGTCCTATAAAGATCAAGTTTTAGAAGATAGATGTTTTAATGGTAAAACTAATTTCAGGAATACACTGGTGAGGATGATTCTGACTTATACTTGGAAGAACGAGAGAACGCTCTGAAGCAGGCACAAGAAGAGAAGAGACGGCAGCAGATGGTTGTGCCTGGTATTATAAATCCACACGACTTACCCGAAGAGATGCAGGACTGAATAAGCCGTGGGCAGAAGCTTATTAGCGTGCGTTAAAGTAAGCAAGGGCAACACGACTCCATCGTATGGTAGCGCCATATTTTTCTGCCTGAAATTTCAAAAACAAAAAAAGAAAAAATAATAATTACCACCTATTGTTACAATATTGTTCATCGTTGCTCTCGCAAAGCCAGACAAACCGTTAACACAACAATGACATGATTATGTCCACGACATTTATCAAACACAGTTTACAATTATTCAGTTGTCATTGATACCTATCGAAGCCTAAGAGTGTAATATTAAATTCATATATACTCTTGTTACGGAGTTCAGCCAAGAGAACGGCCATCTTCTCATTGTCCGTTATAGGATTTTAATGATGAAAATGATACTAGTTTTTGTTATATGAGAATAAAATTAAACTAATGAATGGGAAAAAAAGAAACAAACGTATTAACGATTATACGGATTGCTGATCAAACACGATTGTCTGCTTGGCGATGCTATTTTGTGTGATTGTACATTTCGCGCCTGTCATAATAATATTTATGTACGATATAATGAGCTGTTAACGGGTTGCAACAATTTATTTCATTGCGATTGAACTGTTTTTATGTTATCTTCTTTGTGGTTTCAAGAGGGCGTCCCGTGATTATCTGTAAAATGTATCCATAGCATTTCGCAGCGTTTAAACTTTTATAAGACAGTCAGACGCCGATTACAATCAGTTTGATAGTTTAGACAACGACAGTAGAGCACCCTTTTGAATATTTGGAAAGTATTCATGCCGAGAAAAGATTGATGAGAGTGTGAAAGGAGAACAAACGAGTGTGAGTTTGATACACGTAATTTTGATAAAAAATAATGAGAATGAAAAAAACTAAAAAAAAAAAAAACAAAACAAAATCACAAATAGATTAGAAATAAACGATGACAAGTTGATAAACGTGAAATTACAATTACAACCTTTGTATCTCATCCTCTTTTAGGTTCTTTCCTTTTTTTCTATGTGTTTAATTTTGTTCGGTGAGTTTTTTGAGTGTTCAATCGAATCATCAACTGTATCATCATCTGATTAACAAGATACAACGAAGGAAAAATGTGTTGCGTCTTGAACAAAAAAAAAAAAGAAAACTTGAGTGACAAGTGGGTTTTATCAGTGTGGGTGTGAGTGCGAGTGTTTTTTTTTTCTGTTTCTTCTGTCAAAATCAAACGATGATTCATTTTTTGTAACTGTTTAGTTGAACGAGTGAAGACACGTATCTTATGCATCAAATAGAATCGCCTAAGCAGGATCGACGTATCGGATTAAATAAAATAAGACAATTAGTTAAGAGAGAATAAAAAACGCATTAATGAAAGGTAAATGTGCTAGATGAATATGTGTGTTTTTATTCGACAGAAACGTTCGCGAATTCGCAAGTGTCGTGGTGTGCCGCAAAACAAACTTTTTAAACCGACTAGCTAGATAGCAAGGATCTAATAAATATTTTCTACAGATATAAAAATGCAACCTTTTTTATATATATATAAAACAAATGAAATATATAAAACGAAGCAACATGAACTTGTGGAAACGACACAAATTGAGATGAGTGAGAGATAAAGATACGGATGAGCAGTGAACAAGTGTGTGTTGAGACGAAGAGTGAAAGAGAAGCAGAGGAGAGGCTCGAGGAGCAGTGGTGTTGCTGACTTCATGTGTTATTACGTTTTACTGCGGAGCGAATTGGCTAGCGAGTTTCATTATCTCAACCGTGCTTGCGTCCACTTCGAGACTTTAAGATTATACAAATACAGAATACGATTGTATAGCGTTGTATGTTGAATAAAATAACTTGTAGAGTAATTGTATAAAAAAATGTCTTTTGGCTAAATAAATGTAACATGATGACTTTGTAAAACCAGACACGAATATCTTGATTCCAGCTCAACTTGAGATCTTTTGGCAACTTTTATTTCTAAAACTATAATATCAATCAAATATAAACTTTTGTAAATAAAGTTCATATTTTGTTATACCTTTTTCACAATAAAATCATTTGTAATGTTAATTTATTTGTACAATATTTTTCTTCTACGCTGGTATAATTTTTCATACATTATTATATTTCAATATTATATTATATACAAATGTATGTTAATATATATTATATGTTGTATACATATAAATATATGAATAATAAAAAATTGCTCACTTCATTTCAATTTTATTTATAACGTGAACTTTGATTTTTTATAATAAGTTTTTGTTCAGTCGGATTTGCACCTGTTGTGTATTTAAAATCAGCTTAAAATATCAAATGAAGTTACTCATTCGTCCTTTTCCCCTCAACGATGATTTTCATGTGGTAAAAAGAGATACAGTGATCAGGCAGTAGTTGCGCGCGAAGAATGCGCAGAAGAGAAGTCAACAAAATAAAATCATCTGGAGTGGTGCATAAAACGTAGTCTGCTGAGTGATACCATCTGTGTTTCTGAGACTGTCATACTTATTGTCAACTGAGAATCGAATGGCAAAACAGATCACGATAACTTGTGAGTCCAGCTGTATGGTTTTGTGATTCGATTTCGATCATTTTGGCAAGATCAAGAGGCAACAATTCGAAGCTACAATGACGTCTTGACAACAATCGATGGAAAGAAAAGATACAAAAACAAAGGTCGTGAAAGTCAGACCTAACAATTGGGATTAATTATTTGCAGTCAATTTTGGAATTTTCGGAACTATGTCCTGTCAAATTAAAGAGGTCGCCAGTATTGTCAATTTGCAAGATGTCAAGCAACAACTTTTGGCTGGGTTACATTATAAATGTGAGTTGACAGTTTAATGATTGACAACAATACAGTTTTCTAATCGTCATTTCAGTTTTGATTATTTTTTATCGCTGTTTTTAAAACTCGTGCAATTATTTTTGTGGTTATATTTTTTAGCAAGTAATCATCAGAAAGAGGATGTCATTTTTCAAGATAGTTTGATATCGCTGTCCCCTACTGGAGAAATTCTGGCGATCGGTTGGAACAGTAGGATAGTCGTTTTGGAATGTGAGTAAAAATTACAAGCATCACATTAACAGATAAAATAATGTTTGTACTGATAAAATATGTATTTTTAGCTAAGTGGGATTCTCAAGAACCCGGTCAGGTGAAAAATAAACTGACACCGTCCTGGAGCAAGGAAGTAGCCAGCAATTACAAGTAACGAAAAATAATAGATGTTAAAATAAAAGCTGTTTCAAGTGACTAGTAGTAATGGTTTCTATTTTAAATATACATTTCAGTGAAAGGATAACTGCGATAGCATGTATACCTCTCATTCTCTTGGGCAAATCCGGAGCTGGTGTCAGTACGGATTGGACTTGCGTCGCGGTTGGATTCACAACTGGTTTCATCAAATTTTATACAGATGTAATATCAATTTCATCTTGTAATCTAAAAATAATAACACTTTGAAAGCGGAAAAAAATATTTCTTAAAAATATAAAAAAGTTTATTTTTACTGTATTAAGTTTTTTGTACTGTATTAAGATATCATTATTTTTGTTTTATTTTTACTAGTAAAATCATAGAAATTACATTTTAAAAACATTACTACATAATTCTTTAATCAAGAAATATTTGTGCAAAATTATTAAGTAAATCAGTTGAGATATGCTCTTTGTATACAGAGCGTATTCTATAGAATGTTTAACTCTGAGTTGGTAATATGAATAAGCATTACTGCTTTTTAAAATCTTATTCTAGAAGATTCGGAAAACACATGAATGAAAAAAAAATGTTCATTAAAAATTTCAAAGTGTTATTCTTTTTTAATTGGTTGAAATTTTGTTGCTCAAAAGATTAATTCAAATACAATTGTTTCACAGGATGGAACGTTTCTCCTTGAAACACAATTGCACCATGAAAGTATCATTGGAATTAAATGCCAGTCATTTTCAGCGTCCAAATATTCTGAAGATACGACTCAAGTTGAGGAATTGCATGTTATTTATAACACTGTTGTTTGCGTCCTGCAGGGATTTTCATTGTGTACTACACTAAGATCTTACAGAACTCACTTAGCCAAGGGTTATTATTTAACAAATGATTTCATAAAAGCTAAGATAAGATCAATAATTCAAACTTAATTGTACAATTTTGTTCATTAGTACAAGCAAACTGCACTCAGCAGCCGCCAGACATCAATTTAATTTGCAAAAAGTGGGGCTTTAGAAATCAGGATTTGATGAACGACTGTCAGGTCATCGGTACAACCTCAGTTAACACGTTTGATCATCTGACAACCGCCTCAATTTGTGGAGGATTCAATGCCAGTTATAGATCGAGCGCACCGCAGCATACACTCGTCACTGCTACTGGCAAAAGGCCTTTTGTCGGTTTCCATTACGTCCTCGAGGGAGGATCTGCTCCAGTTTTGACTGATGTTGCAATTGCTATGGCCAGCAAAGTAGCTAATGCTATTGGTTCTGCTGTCCCGTGAGTATCCAGACTCATACATAACAATAATAAGAATTGAATTTACATTCCCCAATAAAAAAGATCTGATTATAAACAATATGTTAATTCTTTTTTTTAAATCATCAAAACATAGGCGATTTAAAATATTATATTATATAAATATAATATAAAAAATGTTCTGAAAAATAATTTATAGCAAATATATTATCTTTTTACTAAGGTTGTGTTGTTTTTCATTTCAGATGGTTTCTGAGAGGAAATAAAAATCTCACAATTCCAGAGAAAAATAAAGGATTGCTCACAGAGCCAGCGGAATCGATGACATGCAGATTCGGTTTGAGCGACCTGACTAGGGAAGGATATACCATAGTTCCCAGTCCGAACAAGATGCTGTCTGCGATAAGCGACGGTGTGGGACGGGTTATTTTGGTGGACAATATTCAGGGTGTTGCTGTGAGAATGTTCAAGGGCTACCGTGACGCTCAGTGTGGTTGGGTAGAAGTCGTTGAAGAGAAACATCGAAGCTTTGATTCTGATGGCAGATCGAGGGATACTAAATCGAGACTGCGTCGTGCTTTATTTTTAGTCATTTATGCTCCGAAAAAAGGTATTATTGATATTTGGTTGGCACAGCACGGAAACAAAATTGCCACCTTTTCTGCAGGAAAAAATGGACGGTAAATGAACAAACAAAGTAAAAGCAAATAAAATAGTATTATAGAATTTTAAATATTCTAAATTCATTTTGTATTTTTACAGCTTATTGTATTTAAATTACGGTCTGTTTGGATTGAACGATACCGTGACACCTTCAAGACCGAACCGAGCTCATTATCCTTGTGTGTTCATTGATTCTCTTGGTGGGATCAAAGAAATAATAGTGCCGTTCCACTTCGCTCTGGACAGTCAGAACAGTCAGAAATTACGGGACCTGCATTTACTTAGAAAGCTAAAAATTTTCTTGCGTGAGGAAATGTACGACAACGAGAAGCTGATTAATGAAATCAAAAATACTTGCACAGAGTTACGTACTAACGAAGTGAAGCTACAAATTCTCGAGATGCTGATGTCTAATAAAAATATTGTACCTGATGCTCTAACCTGTGCTGCATCTTGTCTGCATAATGCAGAATTAGACTTGAGTTAGTTTATAATTTTTACACCATTTAAAAAAAAACCAAAGATCAGTTTGAATTAATTCTGTTTTATTGTTTCATTTTTAGGCAATGAAAAAGTAGACTCCGTACAAAAATCCGTTCATTTGTTATCTGCTCAGTTGCTTCAAGTAATTGAGTTTTACAAATACGTCAGATCGAATTTTGACGATAATCCGAATTTCAATACAGAGAAACCTATACACTGCATTCTCCAAACGTCTGAAAGAGAAGCTCACAGAATGCTCAAGCTTTCAAAAACAGTTAAAGAATTGGAAAATTTGAACATAAAGGGTCAAAATAGGGTCAAGTTTGAGGAGGACGAGCGCGCTTTTCTTAATTTCATATCCTGCTTCGAGTTCAATGAAAAGGATATGATTTCTGTGCGCAAAGGCATTTCCTTGTATGATAAGTGTGTCCTAGGTAAATGTTGTTTTGTTTATTCATTGCAAACCCTGTTGTATCATTTTGACAAATTCGTATTCCGTTTCAGTGGAATTAATTTTCGATGGCAAGATGTATTCTTACGAAACAATTTCGGCGTGGCAACGAGCTGCAAAGCAAAGTCGAATTCAGCCATGGACATTCATGGAATTGCTGCTATTCTATTGGCTGAACCGGAAATTCACTGACTGTTTGGAACTCGAAGTGATAAGGTGTCTGGAGATGGTACACACTGTCTGTGCATTATCCTGTGGGTAGACTATGTTTATCATTAACAAACATAATTATAAGGTTGTGTTTAGACCAGATTTTAATTTTGAATGATGATTTTGGTTTACAGCTATCGAAGAGGTGTGTGCTGCTGAGAATAATCAAACATCACAATGGTGGGATAATGTGCGCGAAGTGCTTTCAAACTCGACAAATCCGTTCCATGCTCTGATTGTTGCGATGGCTTGCCGAGTTGTGGCTTTGTCATTGGAGAAGAACAAAGAATTATGCGCCAACATCACCGGCGACAATGGCAGTGCTAACGGTGATGACGATGATAAGCTCACCCGTACACCATCAGTAGATCAAGCACCAAATTCGGAGACCAGAAACACCACAGTTAGTTCATCCATTTCGGCTCAAAGTTCGATCAGTGATTGGGAGAACGTGAGCACTGAAACATGTCAGTTTTCGCTTTTGATTGGAAATTTGGAAGACATTACCACTTTGAGTGCCATTGTTAGGTAATGCGACTTTTCTAATAATACAAGAATCATGCATTTGCTTTTCTCATCTAATGTACGACAAAACACCTTTCAGCAAAAAGCCACATTTGGATGCAAGCACGACTTTCTTGACTTTAGAATATGAAAAAATAAATGTTTCCCTGGAGACGATCATCAACCGAGGAAAAGGCAAGTGGGAATTCAAATAATAAAATGAATAATTTTAAATGAAATATGTAAATTTTTGAGGTAAATTTTAAGATAATAAAAATATTTATAGGTTCTATATCTGAGATTGTTGCAAAGTGGTTAAGTTCGTCCGGTGTTGACCCAATCAAACTAATAGACACAACAGACATAGAATTCGATCGGTTGCATCTTATTCAAGAGTTGTTGAAGAACGAGGCTCATTTAGAATCCACGGATGTTCCTGAATTGTCCGCACAGTCGTCAACACTTCCCATTATCGAAACGGGCTCCGAGGCGAAAGACGAAGAAGAGACGTGTCTTCTGCAAACAATTAGTAATTTATATTCCCTTTACCGAAAACATTTTTATCACGCCCGACTGAAATGGCTATTCAAATTTGCATTTTGTTTGCAGAAAAAGTGAGCTTGCTGAAATTACACTTTCCTTACAGTCTGACCAGTAGCGTGCTATTGGCTAATCTCTGTTGGGAATACGTTATGTTATGGAATGAAGACAAAACTCGATTAGATGCTTTCGATGCGGCTGTGACGGTTATACGTCATATCCCGATGAAACACATGCGTCATGGTAAGCCGAAGCGTGATTACCTGCCACACAATCTTAACGTCTATTAGCATTGATTAATCGCAATTCACACCAGGAATACTTATACCCGGAAGTTAATTAATTAATTTAATTCAATCAAATTTCGGGATTACTTTCTAATCGGACTGTTTCCTTTTTAGGTGTTTGTAGTCTTTTATGGACGCTACACATCAAACAACGTATGGAAGTTATAGCCGAGCTAATGAATGAGCACGGACAGCTACCGAAAAAAGGCTACTTCGTTAATTTCAGCACAATTGGATTGACTGTGAATCAAATTGTTTCGTTTCTACAAACGTGTGTCAACTTTTTAGATATATTTTTAGATGTACGTATTCAGTCAAATATAAATTTATGTTCGTCAAATATCGTCAAATATAAAAGTTATATTTCTATCTATAGTGCATTTAATATACTTTTTAGGCGGAAATTCTGGAGTCTGATAAATGTATTGAGATTAGATTTGAAGAGTTGTGGGAAACTCAAGTAGCTGGTCCTGAACCTTTGGCTACGTTAGCGGTCTCCCAGGCGCCCGCTTGGTACGATTCTGTTATGCTGCATTCAATGCTCGCCAACGTCCTGTACATGATGGCACATTTCAATCTTACCGTCTTTAAACCTCTGAATAATTTATTCGATTCTATGGTAAACTGAGAATGAACAAGAAAAAATTGAATCGTGCTTGAACTTGAGCGATGGTAATTTCACTTTTTCACTTTTCAGGAGCAGAGATCATTATTCCAAGATATTTCCGACAAGC
The DNA here is from genome assembly GCA_025266255.1 of Trissolcus basalis. Lineage (NCBI taxonomy): Eukaryota > Metazoa > Arthropoda > Insecta > Hymenoptera > Scelionidae > Trissolcus > Trissolcus basalis. The sequence continues at coordinate 15,983 of JAAMPD010000136.1, forward strand.
CAATGTTCGTGGTGCAACAGGATCCTCAGTTGGACAGCTGTCGGATGGAATTTTTGAGACGTGTGATCACGTCGTCGATGGAGTCAATTCAACAAGACACCACCGAGGCGAGCAACTTCAATTTTCAGCAAGCCTTTGGTTGGATGTGCAAGTGTCAAACAATGGCGTCTATTTGGAAGATAAATACCGACGAGCTGAGAATCCATCAAGTTTGTCAGCTGTATCAGGATGGGTTTGATCGATTGGCTGATGAGGTAAGGCTGTCTCGACGGATACAAGTTGTGAATATAAATTCGAGATTCTGTGAAAGTTATGGATCCAATCAATCCACTTTGCCGACTTTATATTTGAAAATTATTCATTCGGAATAAATTTCATGCACTCGTTTACTACATTGCAGGTGATTATCTCTGTAAACGACACTGCAAAGTTGGCGGAAAATTTATTACCGATTGCAGGCGGCCGGCTCAGATCTCATCTTTCAAAAGTTTACGGCCAAACTTTTTTAAATGATGTTTCCAGAATAAGCCCTACTTGAGAACTTATTTGCTGGGTCTTGATTATGTACGTGCACGCAATAATATAATTGTACCATTAATCCCAGGCATTGTCTGAAATACACGGACGTTATTCTTTCAGGTTGAGTCGAATCGAGTGTTCACGAATTGCACAAACGACGATACTATTGAATTGGCACGCAAGGTGGCGACCAACTTGCCGGAAACAAGCAACAATTATCATCTGGCGCAATTGATATTGGACGCCACGTTGATATTGACCGACGACACGTGACATGAGTCAACATTGTTCGCCAGTACCAGGACCTTCTTTCGTAATAGATTTTTATAAGATGATTTATCAGACCGATCTAGAAATCGTGCAAGGTTTGTCGTTTCTATACAATTTTCGAATGTTTATATGCAGTTTTTATTGCAATTCAATCAGTCGATTCAGTTAACGTTGATTAACATAATGATTCAAAATGAATTTTCAAGTGACCTGCAACTGATTTATATTGTGCTTAGGATAATGCCAAAGCAGTGCTCGGTTATATACTAACGTATATGAAATAGATATTTATTGTTAGAGTATCAGCGAATCCTGATGATTCATAACGTTTTATTTTTATATTAGTAAGAAGAACTGTCTTAAAGAATTGGCCATTGTTGATGATGAAATATTGTTTAACTGTATAATAATAAAATGAAAGTTGAATGAATCGCAAATGAAAGAAAGTTTGTTGAGTGCAAATAAAATTGCCAATCTACGGTCAAACTCAGCGTCGAAGTTTGATTGAAAAGTTACATCGTGGGGATGCGAGGATAAATAATTTTGATTAGCTCTTTGCTGATTTATTTTCGTAAAAATGGCGATGGAATAACAAAGTCAAATTTCGTTTGATTACAGTCAGATTAACTTGTCGTTTGATAAGACTAGTGAGAAAAGGTCTCCATACATATGACATTATCGTACACTCATGCAATCTGGCACAGCCGCGCATACTTCACACTCGAACAAAAGGTAATAAACTGTACATATATTTTTTTATCGATTCTCCTTTCGTTTCTTTATCTCTCGCAGACTTCACTGAAGCTGATTGTCAATATTTTTTATCGGTCCAGTTGATCCGCAAACTTGGACCAATATATATTTCAAACTTTTGCTCTATCATTGTTCTCATCCCAAATATCAAACTTTTATTTCTCATCTCCAGATATGATGGTCGCAATTGCAACAATCATACCCTCTAGCATTTGCATACTGATTGCTGGTACTAAATTAATAAGGTACACGATTATTTTGCGCTCCAGTTCATTTTTGTTATTTCTCGTTTTTGTGTTTCATTTTAAAAACGCATGTTGAATCCCTTGTAGTACATTCGTGTGATGTATTCTCGATTCGTAAACTCAACATGGTGTATCTCGCTTCCTGGACTACCAACCGTTGTTAACCATTGCGCCCTGAAACAAAGTTTAAAACTCTTCAAATCAAATTCCATCTGTTATTCATTCAAAAGTTTGTTCCAACCTTTTCATTCGTTTCAAATTGATGTTTAACATTTCATCCCATTTATGATCCTGTCAGATAAACGAAAACTTGGCTCGAAATTCAACAAAAAAACTGAAATAACTGAAGCGGTCAATTTGGCTACTTTCTTTCGAATTACATATAGCGCGTCCTCCTCGTGCGCAATTTTCATTATGTAACGCGAAATTTGACCAAAAATGTTCATCGCGTGGCCTCGTTTAAAATTATCTTCTTGTTTTTCAGTTTGAAAATTTGTTTTTCAACTTAGTTACTCAATCAAAACTATATTTCCATCTCTCATTTTTGCACACTCAAAGGTACACACTTCATACGTACAACAAAATCTTGCAAACACTTTCTCACAGTTTCTTTGGCGACATACTATATCGAAGTCATTATTTCAAAACTGATCAAGTGCATTTAATTTGAGACTTCTTTTTGTTAGTTGGATAGAGGCCAGAAAGTATTGTTTGTGACCTCGAATTATGCGTAAGGGCGGCGTTTCGTTATACAAGATAATGAAGGGAAAAGAGACGAGCTTTTGTGCGCCCTCTCAAGCTCTCAATTGTTTCCTTCGCAGATCGATTATTTGCGAGGATCAAATCAATTTTCAGCCACACCAGTGCGCACGCAATTGACAGATTAAATAGATTAGTAGGTCTCTTGCTTGAAATAACAACTGTTGATTCGGCTTGCCGATTGTCATTGAGAACTCTCAGATCTATTATTTAATACACCAAATTATAATTACACGTTTTAACCGCGGTCTCTTTTATCATACCGCTAAACTACTTTCATCAACGAACTTGATACAATTTTAAAATCATTTTAATCCGCTACTCTCAACGACTCTTTTGAAAACTCTTTGACGTTATATAAAATGACAAAATAACGTTTTAATTATGCTCAAATTCAAAACATAAATAATCAAAAATGTTGTCGGGGTACACTCACATTTGTTGAACCATAGATTCAGGTCCCTGCATCATTCCTAGGATCGTACCTCGAGGTGTGTTCTTTACCCAACCACCAAGGCCCAATTGTCGACTAATATCTCGCACATATTTTGGAAAATAACAACCTAAATGTCCGTCAATTGAATTGCATCAAATCAAATAAATGAATTCAATCTAATTCAACATGAATCAAGATCTGATAATTTGCTGTTCTTCAAAAAAAAAAAAAAAAAAAAAAAAGTGAAAAAGGATAGGAAAGTAAAAATTTCGCGCGAACTCACCCTGAACTTTTCCATACACTTCGAACTCGACGGACACGATGGGATCATTTTGGGGATCGTCCATGGACATTTTTCTCTTTCAATGGAATTCGTCCAACTTGCAAGGTGTGACAGAAAGTTGGAACCAAATCTTGACCGTCGTTCGTTCGTTCGCAGGAGAGCAAAGGTGACAATTTGTAATGTAATTGATCGGCTGCAATTTAGCGACGATAGCCCTCTCAAACTGATTTTGTTTTAAGCAACGACGCGTTGTACAATATGTTATCCTCAAATAGATTTCCCCACTCGCGTGGTCAGACTGTCTTCGAGCCATTCACGATCAGTCCAACGTCGATCGACTAATCAACTCTTACCGATTATTTATTTCTTTCCACATTAGTTTTTAAAATTTGTCCTTCTTTATTTAAATCCCTTTTTTGTACTTAATTTTTTACTCGTAATCTTAGTTTTGAGTTTCAACTTGGTTCTAAATTTCATCTTGGTTTAAATTCTGAATAATAAAAAGATTAGGAGATATGTGATTGAAAAAAATGATGAAATACAGCTTAAAAAGATTACACCGAATTGACTTTAGCCGGCAAATAGAGGGCGCATGTGACAGCGGGGAATTTGCTCAGCGCATTTCAATGGAACTCACACTCGTCGCGATGTGCTGCATATGTACGTTTATGCAAATCACTTTTAATACCCGCTATCTACTGCATATTAACGAGACACTTACTAAATACAGTGATTTTGATCGTCGCTTTTACCAGGGCCAACACGTGAACAGAAAGCTTGTCTCAAATTTCATCCATTTTAATATTGGAAACATTCTGAATAATTTGCTCTCCTTCTGAATCTTTTTTTTTTCTGGTATAAGCAAACAAGAGAAACTTCGATACGTTATTTAAATGTTGTTTGCACTTCCTGAAACATTATTTGTGTTTTGTAAAAAAAACATTGGTTTTTGAAAAAAATGTGATCAAAGTTCGAATGGGGATTGAATGAGTTTTTCAGCTGATCTGGAGAGTGATATCTGGTACAAATAAAAGCAGCAAAAGAAACACTGGTTTTTTAGCATCTGTGCACACTTGGTAGATCTCATTAAAGGTGCAGACACTTGACCCGGTATTGTTAATTGCACTGCACGTGAGTAAGCCGAAAAAGGGGAAGAACAAGTGTGATGTGCGACGAGGAAAGAAAAGAGACCACCGGATCGAATGCAAAAGTAGCCAGAATTACTCACTTATGCACGTTCGTCCATCATCTAACCGTGTCTGCACTTGAAACTTTTTCAACATCCAGGCACAAGGGTCTGCGACACGCTAAACCTGCCAATTCAGTCTCGTTTAACAATTCGTTAACAAACAACCAAAATCTTCAACGGGAGTCACATTTTTTTCTAATTTCAATTTGAAACAAAAAAAAAAAAAAAAACAAACAATTCCCACTCCAATGTGAAGATGCAATTTGTCAAAATTGTTTGAAAAATTACACTCTCAACGAAATTACATTGTTTATTTTTATCTGTTTTTTCAATCTTCGAGATTGGGTTCAAAATAGGGGCTGCAATGTTTTCCGGGCCAAGTTAGGGAGGTAGTATAAATTTCACCCAATTCATCTTGCTGTTTCCATGATTTTGTTCGGTAAATCTTCATTTTTCCCCAGGTTGTCTTGGCTTTCAAATGTTCATCATTTCATTTGCCAATGTTCAATTATCTCGAACTGACATTTTAACAGTCTTTTTTTTCTTTCATAAGGCGTACAAAAAATATCGCACGCTTAGCTTATTAATTTTAACGAGGTCACTTTCAATAATGGTAATCGATACAAATTTATTATTAGATGTATTAGAACTCTGCAAAATAGCATAAACGAATCTGCGGGACCTTTTGCTTTTCGTCGGCCAGCTTTTTTTAACAGAATTTCCATACCATTTTTTTCATATATTTATAAAAGGCGTCACCCAGTTTAGCATGAAAATACCTCGTCAACTGTTCAGAACCGACGAAACTCACTGAAAACAATTGACAAAATCAAAATGGAGATTATAATTTTTAATAGATATATTTATGTAAAGATTGTTAGATAAAAAATGATGTTTTGATGATTATAGGTTGGCCTTTAGATAATACTTCACCTTGCATGATCAAGGGGTGTAGTTAGGTCGCGGGGAGGATCTGTTCTCACACGTCGCTGCTCTACAAAGTAAGCGTTGACGTCGTGTAGGCGCATGTATATTAATAGGCGATGGATATATTCAAAGCCGATATACCCGTTTCATCGTGGGTCCTTTTCGTCACTGTTTCATACAATTTCTGTCCCTCTTTTTCCATCCGCCCAACCGCTCTGATGGATCATTAACAGCACAATGGATTTTGGCTGAGCATCTGCGTGATACACGCTTTTCCATGATACTTTTCCAATCGTTCCCAATTCGGACGCACTATTTCTGATCTGGTTGCAGCATCATCACAGATACCTCGGCCATATTTCTCTTCCACAATCCATCCCTTATTCCAAAAAACATCAGTATTCATGAAAGCAAAAAATAAATGAAACATTTTTTTCATGATGGGTACTTCATAAAACATTTATCTGTTTTTCAGCTATTACAAATTTATTCGAGGTACACTTTATGAGAGAAATAAAAAATCAAGAATTCATAGAATCCAAACTTTTTTCATCGCTGTTTTTTATATTATGACAAAATTGACTAAATTTGTTAAAAGAAAAAAAAAGAAAAAAGAATTTACCGTGAAAATAACAAGTTATGAAATTGAGCTGAAAATTTGAATTTAGTAATAAGTGGGCAAAAGTGAGAATGATATTTTGTTCTTGTCTGAAGGGATGAGAGTTGCTTTAAGTTCTGTCGGCGCGAGAATTGGACTTTTAATTTAAGGTGTGTTTTCAAATAAGAAAAGTGAGATGAATGGTTGGATAAAAAAGTGTTGTGTTAAGGTTGATTAAGATTGAAGTGGAATAAAAATGTATTAATCGATGGCGGTTGAAGATGATGCTTGGAGCGCGCGCGCACGCCGCGCTCGCAACACGCGCTGGCTTTGGCTTGCCGCTAGTTAGCGATGCTTACGAGTAGTCGGACTTCAGTCGTTGTTGATCGTCGCCCGTCAGCATTGTCTGACATTTGTGTGCCAAAGTTACACAGTTGTGCCGAGTCGGCTGTGCATGCCTCTCTCTCACTCACGCTCTCTCTCTCTTTCTCTTCTCGCGCCCAACTTCGACGCCGATCATTCCAAGTGCTAACTTTTTTCTCTTTACTCTCAACTTTTTTTTTCCTATTACAAATCTAATTCATCTGTTTTGACATTTTTTGTTTATCTACCAAAAACTTTCTTCTCGCATCCTTTTTTCTTCTTACTTCTCTGACTTGAAAAAATGATGATAGCAAAGTTTCAGATTTCTTTGCAGATCAAAAAAAAAAAGATAACTTTTCTGATATACAATTTGTCCTGTAACGTAGAGTAAAATAAAAATTGCGAGGCATTTTTTTCATTCATTTATTTATTTATGAATGAAAAATATTATGGCGGATCAATACTGTTGAAATAGTATATATAAAAAAAAATGAAAGTACATGATGATAAAGTTATTAAGCTAAATTTTGCAGCAATTTCAAATCGTTAAATTTAGATCAAAGAAGAAAAAAAGTTGCGCGCGTAGAAGAGTGTTTATTATAACGCGTCCGGATGATTAATTTGAAACAAAAAGGCAAACCAGCCGCGGTTCTCTGAGTCAATAGTCTGTGAACAATTGGTATAACAAGATGAAAGTCTTCTCGGATAAGATGAAGGGAATTTTACAAATACCTCTCTTTCATTTTCGGCCGGGATATAATTTCGCGCGAAAATTCTGCAAATAAAGTTTTAAAGCATTTTTAAAATTAGACACCGATCGAAAATTCCAATAATTCACTCAATTTGAGCGCTTTTGCGTTGGGCAATTTCATTGCCTCAAATAAACAAGCGAATAATAAATAAATACCATATTTTTAGATTCTCGCACATTCATATTTCCTATTAGGCTATTTTCATAGCGAGCAATTTCCTTGGCGAACTCGGTTGTATTCAGTTTTTCAACTCGACTCGAAGCGGGCAATCAGCTCGCGAGAAAAAAGAAAAACAAAAATCAATGTTTTCTAAATTCAACAGAAAATAAAGCGAACAAATACAATCTTGATTGGAGAGAGAAAAAGAGGAAGAGACATATTTTCAAAGAAAATTTAACATTAATGTTACAACTTGTCGCTGATTGGTAATTGTATCGATTCGTACAAGTGAATGGGATTCGAGTGAAAAAGCAAGTCGTAACACTAATATAAACCAGATGCGTGAATGTGCCGGCTTGAATTGTTCCAATCAATGTTACTCGCAGACATCCGTCGAGATGAATCACTGACGAACTCAACTGTCACGTCAAACTTCACGATGCTGTGATTCCACTATTAGCAATTGCAAAGATGGACAAGGAGCGACAACTTCAAGGTAAGATAATTGTTTACCTTCCTTAATCTTTTCAGACAAGTAAGTCAACGTTGATTAACAAACTCCACAACTTAAACAAACTTGCTAGTAAAATATTTTCAAGTAGAAAAGGAACATTTTTGGTCAGACCCTACAAAATTATTCTGTTTCAGTATTATTTCGTTCAAAATAAATGAATCGTCAATCGTTATCTATTTACATTTCGTTTGAATTCAACGTGAGTGAACTTTTAGTTAAAAATAAATAATTTGACCTTAAATTAAACTTTTAGTCAGATCCTCATTGAGGACTTGGAAACTGGAAGTAAATGTTGAACTGAAAATTTTATTTTCTCATTTGAATCGTACAAACTCGGATTAACATTGATGGAGTTTAAATTTAAAGTTAATTCTTTTGATATAGTATTATGAAACAATCATTAGCATGACTTACAAAGTTTTATTCATTAACAGGTTTACTTTCTCTGGCTTAAATAATAATTTGTAAAATCAATCGCAGAGGGGGCGCCCAATCTGATCCATTAAACAGGGCATAAATTTTGGGATATCGTTGAAATCAAAGCCAAAGTGATTTATTATGTGCCATATCTTGTTCACTCGAGAGTATCAAAAATTATATTGTATATAAATCTTGAGTGGAGGTGCTCGAAAAATGTCATACGTCAATTCATAATCAATAGTTATGATGTCGACGACCGTATAAGTACCAAGGGAAACAGCTGTTTATTATAAATCACGGTATATAGTTTTTTAATGTTTCATTTTGTGGCAACATCAATTTCGTCACAACCAGATAAAACAAAAATTATTGTCATGTAAGAGTGATAATAATAACAATCAAACTGTCCAAGTTGCCAGGCGGGAATCAAAGTTTGTTCGATCAAAATTGAATCTCAAACAAAAGGAAAAAAAAACTTGTCAAATAAAACATCCCTTAATTGGAATGGAACACGAACAAATGGTCGAGGAATCAATGCGTATTCCTGTCGTTTTAGTCAGCGGCGTCAGAAGCACTCCACCTCATAAATTTTAAGCTTTCTAAGGTTTCGCCTTTGTCTTATTAGATTATTAGATTTATACTACTTGCTTTGGACCATTCTTCTACTCTACAACCATTTTCATTCAACTTTTTATTTCTTTTTGTTTTCTCTTCGATTCCTCTTACGATTTTTAGCCATTTAATTAACTCAAGATGAGCTTTTTTTTGCACAAAACAAAGCACTTTATTTTCACTAAAAACAAGTTTTTCTCTGATAAAACAGTTTACCACCAACAGTTTTCAATTAAACTTTCATAAGTTGGATCGAGCAATTGATTTCACTGAGATTGAAATTATATTTTGCAAAGTTTTTGACTTTTCGATGACTTTTTGATTGTGACGAAATGTTGATTACACAAATTTGTACATGTCGAATAAAAGACAAGCGCAATGAAAAAAGTAATCCGTCAAAAAAAGCGATCATAAGTGATGCTTTCTTAAACTTTCTAGGTCACAAGAATAAAAGGCGCGAGCCAGAGTTTTTTCTTTCAACATATTTTTTACTGGAGGTTCAAAAAAAAAAAAAAAACATTATTTTGATCAAGAAAAAAAACTTTCATTTGCTGTACATATCAGGTATCAGGTTAGTTAAAACCGATCCCACGTCATTCTTGAACTGTCACCTTAGATTAATCGTCAAGAAAGAAAAAGTTGCAATCATCAGGATGGCAGGGTTTTGCGAAATCGCAAACTTTTTACAGTTTCAGCAGTATAAGAAGCTAAGACTCATTCATTAGACATGAATATTTTTTGCTGACGCTTTACACCGCTTTGAAGGTTTTCTACATTTGTGAAAAAAAAAAAGTTCCCTGCATTTTTTTCAACAATAGTCCCAAATCTCTTTTTTTGTCCGAGAATTCATCATTCAACTTTTTTTTATTGAACATTATTTTCAAACTCTGACTTTCTTTTTTGGCACTAAAAAGTAATGGCAAAAACGAATGCAACGTAAAATGTGAACATTCAACTTATTCAGTTTTTGCAAAGCATAATTTTGTTGTTATAATTAAACATCGAGGTTAATTTATTGATAATATAAAAAATAAATAAAAAATAATAATAAGTGAAAATTCAACTCATTTGGAATTTCAAAGGATATTTTTTTTAATAAACATTGAGGTTAAATGATTAACTAAGTATAAATTAATCTTAAATTTATAATGTAAACAATCTGTCAAGCACGAAACTACGTAAACTGTTTACATGTGGTTGGAGGCTCTTTTCCTGTGGGTTCTGAGGCCATTGTAAAGTGGATGTCGAAGGACTCAAATTTTTCTTCCTCTTTTACGATCGCATTATTTACCACCGAGTTGATTCACGTCTGCACATGTGATTATTCCATCCCATCGAGTTGCCTTTCGTACCGCAAGGCCGCGAGACATCCGAAAGGGTAACCAAATATATTATTATATTCGGTGTGGTATCAGATAAATCGATAAATGTCATCAGTCTATAATTCACTGGCACAAACTTCACTGACAAGAGTAAAACTTTACCTCATATTACATTACGGTCAAGTTTAAGTCACCCGTTTGTAATTAGCTTGACGTGTGAAAAAAAACTTACATTGATCCTCGTTTTGTATTACAAAAAACGTGGAAATAACAAGACGGAAATAGCCTACAAATGAACGAACAAGCACTTTCGGATTGTTCATTATGACCTGAAACAAAAAAATCAAATCACTGTGAATGAAATTAGTATAAAAACCATCTATAAATACATGTTCGATTTTGTTCACAAATTTGTTCATTGAAGCTTTCGACGGAATTTGGCAGCTTGTGAAACGTTTGTCGCCTGTAAAAAGAAACAAGAATAAACGTTGTAAAGTTTTAAAAATAACTTGCAATCGATTTTTACAGGAGGTGCATTTATCTTCATACGACATTTGTGTTGGGAGAAAAAAAAGTTTATGCAATTACAAAACGGTCTCTGTGAAACCGCACGAGGGAAAAAGTGATTTTGTTTGACGTTGATCAATTAGTCTTTTGGCTGTCAATTTCGTTCAAGAAATTTCGTTAATCGATGTTTTATCTTTTTTGTACCCGAGATAATCCTTTCAGTTTCAAAAGTACAATTTTTGCCACACCGTCAATCAAACAATATTGTCCCAATTTTTTAATTCCTCCAAATTATAAATATGGTTCAGTAGTACAAATTGATAAAAAAAAACTATATGTACAATCTATAAATTATATTCCCAACATTTATAATTGGGAAATATGTTTAATTAATTTATGAAAAAATCGTTAAACGTTTTCGAATATTGAAATTTGTAATAATAATGATGTATTTTGAGAGATGAGGGTTAACTACCAATTTTCGGTAGTTTGGACTCAATTAGAGTTTGTTAAAGTTGTCAAGTTCTCGCTGCGACTTCTGGTCTATCCTATTTTGCATTATTCATGTCAAATTCGATGGACCCATTTAATTAACTATTCAAATTCATATCCTCAAGATTATAAGAAATATAATTAACCGCTAAAACGTGACGCGGTTAAGTGTAAGAAGTTTCGCAAACGCGCTCGCGAATGCAACCCAATTTCCTGGCTAAACTTGAGTTTCGCTCAACTTGGAGAATCGCGCGGAGAGATTTTAATTTTCAATGATAAGTCGTGATTTTTCTTCTATATACGAACTTATACGACTTAGTTGTCATTTGTACAATTTTTCAATCGTTTATTGTACAAAACAGAGTTTTAACGAGAAGAAATAGCTTTCAAGTTTCGCTGAGAAAATTGAAAATGATACTTTTTGTTTAGTGAATAAAATGATTTGTGGTTGGAAAATTGTCGAGGTTGCAATAATGTTTCTAGATTAATGTTAGAAGTTGAAAATTCCTCTTAATAAATCAACAATTGATGATGACTATGCAGAAAAAACATTCTTCGAGTGAATGATATTTTCTTTCAAAGGGTGGTGAAAACGATTTATAGTTAATCGAACAAATAAAATATAAAAAATACATTTAGCGAAAAAATGTGGATTGGATTTTAGAAAATGATATTATAGCGGAATAACGACGTTTGGTGGAAGTGCAATTTTGGTCCGAATGTTTTTCACTCATGTTTACGTTGATTGATTACATAGCGCTCGAAGGCTTCGTAAATGGCTGAGACCAAATTGCTATTGTTTAAAATTATCCTCAACACTTATTAGTTTAGGATCGATCTGACGTAATTTAATTTGTGAAATTTTTTTTTGTTTGCAAAAAGGACGCAACTTTTTTGATTCCAACAAAAAAGAGTCGATGTTGAAAGAAAAACGAGTCAAAACAAAACAAAATCTTGTACATTTTGTTTTGTTACTAAAAAATATAAGAAGCAAAATTTTTATTGTAAAATTTAACTGATGTTCAACACGAGAGTTGTTTTCAGACTTTAATTTTTTTATTGCTTTATTTTTCGCTTGTTTTCAGAATAGAACAATGAAATTCGTTTATAAATGTTCAAAAACTTTGCACATGTTAAATCAATACTCGTAAAATTTTACAATACGAAGAGTAAAATACGAGTGAACATTATTGTATTTTTAACGGTATTCTTTCACGATTCTACGGTCTCCTTTTCTTTTTAGTGACGAGCAGAATGGTTGTGTTGCCCTCGTGAATAAATAGCAATCGTAGACATTAAGTTGAAGTGTTTCTTCTCTTCGATGGCATAAAAACTATAATGTTGATTGCATGTTTAAAATATAAAACCCTCAAATTGTTCACTATAAATCAGTCTTGAAAGTTCACGAGGTTGAAATTCGCATCCACGTTAATATAAACGGCTGAAAAAAAAATTTAATAATGTCGTAATAAACGGTTAAGGCGACTGATAACATCGCGCCATTCAAAAGTTTTGAAGTATTTGCAGCCAGTGTGGAGCCTGCGGATCCTTGGCACAAATCCCAGACCACAATAATCAAATTCTTCCTCATTCTGTCTTGCCAAGAATTTTCTTATTTTCCTTCTCAAGAATTTGACTTTCTCTTTTCATCCGCGACCGGATGGGAATCTCGCCAACCTGCATGGCTAAGTATTTCTTTCTCTCTTCCATTTTTTGGCTGTTCGAAATCATACCGTGAAAAACAGAAATGTAAAAAAACGATGAAAGCGAATTGGTTCTCCTCTCAGAGAACTAATAACCGCATTCAGCATCGCTATCGAGGAGCAATTCAGTAGTGAATGAAGCTCTAATTAATAGCTCCTGCATGATTATTTAATGGGGTTGGCCAATATGGTCTTTTCCAACGTTCTAGAAAAGTTCAAACTAGGATATAATTTATAACGAGATTGCAATCAGAAAAAAATTGTTTGAATTTAGTAAGATTGATTTTTCCTGATTTTTCAAAAAATTTTCTAACAAGATAAAAGAACCGTTTGCAGAAAATAATTATGATTAATCGGATTGATTTTTAACTGAAATTTTGACAATTCAATATTTTCTTGAACTGAAATTGAAGTTCATATTTTTATGCCAATTCGTTCGTTTATTAAGCAAAAGAAATATACATTTTTTTAAAATAAAAAAAAGTTACAGTGAAAAAAATAAACAGAGTAACCGAGTTTACGAAACTGATTGCCTTTTCAATTAGCAATTAAAATTAAATCAATTATGTTGGTGTTTTTTAAATTTTTATTTCAGATATCAGAATTGTTTGTTTGTTTTTTGTAAAATTAGAACTATAATAGACATTTTAATTTTAATTCAATTTTCAGGTCGAAGAATGTTCAATCATAAAAAAACAATTTTTACTGTTTCATTTAATTTTTTTCATTCTTAAAGGCTTGTTCAAATCTCATAATCTTATATATGCCAGTGAAGATGTTTTTGAACTTTGCACTTTAAGTCTGACGGTATGCATAAGAGATAAACGGAACAAAATGGAAAAAGATGTTGATACCAATTTGTTGTATTGTTAATGTTAAATTGGCGTGGCGTTGGATTGCATTTTGTCTTATATTCGTGATTGTGTAATAAGCTCCGCAGGTCGTGTCCCAATATCGATCCCGCGGACCATATATAATTGGTCTCAAGGCTTGGAAATCAGTCGAAATTTAAATTGATGTCGACGTATTGTTAAAGTGCATTTTACACTACATTATAACTATCACAGACATCAAAGCTAACGAGCTCATTATCACAGCTCCTATCTTGACATCATTCTCATCGCAACCCCAGGTCGCATTTTGCACACCGAGTTTCTTCACACGTATTCGAACTGTTATTCGTACCAATGAAAAAGTTGGTAAAATTTTATTGCCTGCAATCAAACGTCATAACTGTCCCGAAATGAAATGATCGTGGAAGCCATTTTCGTAAAGTTGAGTCGTCGAACATTAAGATCGCGTGTTATTCTGTTATATCAAGCGATGCATCGCTGGGGACGATTTTAAAGTGCTATTACGTAAATGCATATGTATAAGCAAATCAATAATCAGATTTGACTTCGCCGGGGAGATAGAGAGTTTCTGTAAATACTTCTTATTTGTCTTTTCGTTTCCATGTATTTCGCGATTGTCTCTCCTTTAAACCGGATTTCCTTCGTGATACAAACGAATTTCTATCGATCAATTCAATTGTTCTACTTTTATGTACAAATTTCCTCTTGTTTTTTTCATTCTTTTTTTTTTTGTTTCAAACTTTAAATTTGATTGTCGTGAAACAATTTTTATTTTATTATTTTTACATCCAAAGAATTTTTTCATTTCCAATAAAAAAAGACACGAAAAAAGACGGAAATATGAAACGGGAGATAAAAAAACTCATTTGAAGATAACAAAATCATTCACGTTTATTTTTTCGTGGCTCAATGACAATCGTTAAGGAATTCGATTCATATTGTTATCAATATTTCAGTCGCGAGAAAACGATAAATATCTTGCAGTAAAATGTGTCCCAGGATGCATATAAACTCGGGTGATAAAATTCATACAGAAAACCTTTTATCTTTTATTATAAGAAAAATGATGAGAATTCTCTTCTCTATACGGTAATTTACATCCCCGGAACTGATATTTAACGCGCTGTCTCAACAAATATTTATCTTGGCAGAATTTCAATGAAAATATTTGTGGGCTATGAAAACATGCAACTTTTATTTAATAATTAAATTTTTACTAATGAAGAAACTTTATACGATCCATCCATAAAAAATCATAAAAACATGCTTCCGGCCATAAATCGAAAAAAGGCAATAAAAAATTTATCGAAAAACGTTCTGATTTAATCTTCCGCGGAAATTGAATCAGAATTGTGAAAATGTAATATTATTTGGATATTGCACATGTGGTATAAATTAATATTCTAATCATATTTCTGAACTAATTACCTTCCATTGGTTTATCGTGCGACAAATTTATAACGACAGATTAATTACCAAAACAATTTTCATTTGCAAAATTCAATTATTTCAGAGATTTTGGTGTTTTTCGCATTTTGAAAAATCTACTTGAAAAATACATATCTGCTGTTTATTCGATCTGAAGACGTAAAACTTGGACGACTCATCCGAGCAGTAAAAAGAAAATCAAAGCCAAAGTCCGTAACATTTTATAATGAGCTATTATTTTACGGAATTCTTACCCGAAGAACCTTGTTTTATCTCCGTACATTCTCATCAAAAATGTTCCAACGCAGGAACTGTTTTTAATGAAAACGATTAACTTTGGTCCAATCAGATTTGCCGAAAAAAAAACTTGACATCCAGTTTTTACCTCACAGACGTTCTTTTTACCTTTGTTTTCTTTTTCAAATCAGTTTATTCTTCAAGCAAGGGCCGTTTTGAGTGAAAATGATTATATTTGGTCAGACGGAAATTTTCAATTACATACCAAGGGCCGTTCCAAGTGAAACTGAAAAAGTTCAGTCAGACAAAGTTCATCAAACGTTCGTTTTGTTTGTTTACAAAAATTTGAAAAATAAAAATGTTTTTCCAATGGAGAGAAGGGACGACGTCAAGTGAAAATGGTCCAATTTTTCCAGACCTCCCACGTTGAAGACGTGACCGTGTAAAAAAACATTTTCTGCATCCCCCCTCCCTCGTGTAATTTGGAAAATGTTAATTGGCATTTGGGCGCTGTTAATTCAACCTGATTTGTTTACAAAAGTTGTTTTTTTTCTCGGCGGCGATTAGACCGCCCCGGACGCGGGTCGCGCGCTTGCGCTCAGATTGCCCGGAGCTTCGAAGCATTCGGGCTGGCGCGGCATATATTTTTTTGAGCTTTCGTCGGCGCGGTGTCGATTGTCGATGCTCGATGCACGGTAGTCGACGCGGTCAACACGTGGAGTCGCGTGCTCGTCGGCGTGCGTATGTAGTGCCGCGCTCAGCTGTGCCGAAAAACGTGTCGTTCGCGCGACCGAGACATGACTTGGACCCACGCTTCGCCGATCACGAGATCCAACCTCAGACTAAAGCATGACTCTTTCATGCTTTGCCAATCCCCGCAATCCGTGATTAAGTAAATTACACCTTTTCTTCACACCGCAACAAAGTAAGACATCGTAATTTCAAATTTATTTTCATACTTATTCTGATACCCATTTTTGTATTTGTTTTCGCACTTATTTTCTCCCCTGTTATATCAAAGCGACGTTTCATTCTTGTGTGTTATACGCTTTTCAAATTTCATTTCAATCGGAAACTGAGGGAAAATTTAATTCCAAGTGTCATTTCTCAGGAAACAATTTAATATTTATTCGAAAGTTTATGATTCATTGGGTTTGGTTTACCTGAATATCAACCGGAATAAAAATAAGTTTGAAAACAAATTTAAAACGAGCTGTAATTTGTTGCATATTAATCGATTGATCAAGTTAAAACATATCGAATAAAGAGGCAGAGAATTAAAAGCTCATTAAACAACGACGAAAAACTCATTTTCATCCAAACAAAACTTCCTGCTTCCTTGTACACCAAATGGTAATGGTGAAACATAAATTTCGATGTTTATTTATGAACTTTGATATATCCCAGTTGGAGGGTTGGAGAGAGAGAAAAGTATACTGTTGTTTAAATTTAAATTAATTCTCGTCACTCATCGCACTCTTCGTTATCAGGAACTTTTTTTTTTTAATCCTATTGATTTTTTCCAATGCCCTATCGATTAGTGAAAAGGCAGAATAAGAAAGGTGTATCTAAAAAAAATTCTAAAAGATGAATAAAACTAAATTGGGGCAAATCGTACAGCTGAGAGGTTCGGTATTTGATTTAAAATTCGTACGAAATCTGCGGTGAAAGCAGATCTGCATTAAACATATCTGGTGATGATTAATGTTTGGTGCATAATATAAACGCGGCCAAACAACGGAGTCCATTATATTACATTATATGCGATGAATTACTGAATTATTAATAGATCGAATATTTTGGACAAATATGTAACAGAATTTCGCGTTTATTAAATATTAATGTACCTTATTGTAATGGCGATCAATCAACTGCACTCGATTCAGCTGAAGAAACGACCAATCGAAGGAATAATTGAATGTTGAATTCCATCGAAAATTTATGATCCACGAGTGAAATATAACTCCAAGTATATGTATGATGAAGCTAATTTTATAAATAGATAGCTGAATTCGTACGCTCAACTATATCTGTTATTTTGTTAATCAAGTATCGATGAAATTGATTGGATTGATATCCAAAACTAAGAAAATAAACACCTAATAAATTTGAGAAAAATGTCAGTTAATGAGCTGGACGTTTATTTTTAACCGCGTTATTAATAGCACAAATATCAGTTACTTTGATTTATTCGACATCTTTGTAATTTTTTTGTTGTTGTTCAATGATTAATAGCGCGAGATGAATCATAATTCAATTTTTTAGAAAGAAAAATCAGCGCGGGGTTCATCATTTTGATGGAAAATCGATTCAATGATTGATAAAAGATACGCGGTGATAAATGTGATTTGCCTATTTGGAGAATTTGGTGTATTAATCATGAGCTTGGACAAGCAAATTATCGTCTAATTGCGATGTTCCAAAATGTTTAACCACACCGTTTTCAATCACGTTCAAAGTTTTTTTTTTCCCCCTCAAGATAACGAAGTGCGATACAAAATAAACATCTGAAATACACTTTTAAAATGATATTTCCTGGTCCTCTTCGTGTAAAATCGATTTCGGTGCAGCGAATTCAATTCCTGAATGAGGTATAACATGTAAACTATTTTATCATTTAAATCGTTACATTTCGACTGAAAGTTTAATTGAAATTGTTGGTCGGAGTCAACGCAAAAATCATTCACTGAATTTTACATAATTTCAACACAAGATAATTCAAATATTTTTTCATTGATTTTTTTTCATCCTTTTTTTCATCTGTTTGCAAACAGATAATAATTAAAGTGTACAACGAATGGAATAGTAATTTCGAAATCTCCGCTTACAAAGACCACAGAGATAAAATAAATAAATAAAAAAGCTGTGGTATAATTACGCGTGAATTGAGATGAGACAGGCCAGAGTCTGTGACTCGACGAAAAAGTGATTTTCAAATTTCAATATGGTCGCAATTTTGAATAATAAATTGGTGTAACTGGACGACTGAAAAGTTCCAATCTACGTGGAATAAAAAATGCACGATAATATCCTTTGATAGATTGAACATAATCGAAATGCTTTAATAGAAATTCTGGTCTAGCTTCGAAACCAATAAATAATTCTACAAATTTGTCTGTACGGTTGGCTTGTGATCCGATTTGGACGTCTGTTTACATTTACATGATTGCTATATAAGCGTACGGAGATGAAGAAAGTCAAGCACTGTTTTTGAAATATTAAAAGTACTCTGAGATATGAAACAGTCGCATCAACTCGGATGACAATTGAGTCGTCGGGAAAATGACTCGTCAGTTATTTTTGATTAGACGAGTTATTGCAAATGGACTATTTCGATTGAAGAACGGATATTTGAATTTATGTTTGGCGCAACTATTGGCACCTTTCGCACGTGGTGCTGTTTGCATAGCACAATTTGTGCAGCACATTGCGGTAAGCCCAACATTCATTTCATGTGCAAAGCATTTGCCATGACATTAGTGAACTGCGAACAGTCTCGCAAAACTCTGCGACACAAATTTCAATATGACATCTGGCCGACAAAAGGATATACCTTTTCTGGTTTCCCCTTTGTGACTTATGAAATACAGTTCTCCTCTTATTCAATATTTCCTGCATTTTCTATTTTATTTATTTAAATTCAGCCTCAATTTTGTCATTTTGTTTCGGCGGGACAAAATATCTGACAAATGGATTTATGAGATGGAGAGAGTTTTCAATTCCCCATGGAAGAATGACCAATCACTTTCGATTGAAGAAAATTTAAAGAATAAACTACTTCTAAAAAGATGTGGACCCAATAAAAAAGTTTACATTGTTATAGAAATTTGATAATATTTGTTATGTTAAAATGTTAGATCGGGCACGCGCTTTACGATTCCGTCAAAAATTAATTCCAGGCCAATTTACCTCGGCGGTAATTGCATCGATGTTTCATCTCGTAAATAGAAAGCACAAGAGCTTGCTTACCATTCAAGAGAGAATCACTTTTGACGGCCAAGGGTAAATTAAAACAAGTCACAATTGTACGATACGTTTAATCTTTTTCATTTTTCATCAGTCGTTTTATTTAGCCAATATTTACTCACAACAAATATCACACACGTAAACAGTTGTAAATATTAGCTCGTGAAAATTCCAATAATTGTCTGCTACCATCTCTGGTTTATCAACAAAAAAAAGAAGTTCCAGTGAAACAAATTAAAATATATTTTAACAGATTTTTTCACCTTTTTTTGATAACTGACAGTTTTTTAAAATTATTTTTGTTATTTTATCGTGAAAAAAGTTTGATGGTAAAAATTAGTGATGCGGTAAGAAAACTTGAAACATTCGGTGGTAAGTTTTCATAAGATAACAATATTGGTCGATAACCGGTAAAGTCGCGAATGAAATAAAAGCTTTGAAAGTGAGAGCTTTCGTTGACTATATGGTGGCGCGAGCTTCAACTTGCCCGACAAACGAGGAAGCTGCTCTACTGCTATGATAAAGTAGATAACTGTAACCATATTGGTTCAATTCGAAAAATTAAAAATAAAAAAATGTTTTTCATTTTGTTTACAATCCAAATACCACGTTCGATTTCAATGTTCTTATTCAAAAATAAAAATTAAATTTTGGTAACTTTTTTTTATTTGGTATAATTCAAAATTTAATTTTTCGTTTAAATGAATTCAATATGGAATGTTTGTTAATCAATTTTGCCATTAATTCAATCATTCAATTCGTACCTCATATTTTTGAAAACTTGGAAAATGTTTATTTATTCATTCCGACGAAAAAGATTTTCATCATCCCAACTTTTTGTTTTCAGTTTTTATCATTGAATGTTTGTTAACGTAGTAATGAAAATATTTTTAAAACTGATTAAAAAAGTGGATTTTATCGTTATTGATTTTGTTTTTTGCAAAAATAAACCTTCGTTTCGATGGAGCGTATAATTGATTAGTACAATTCTTTTAAATAACATGAGATCAAGTTGAATATGAGGTCGAGATGCTGTTGTTAAAACGCGTATTGTATCTTTTGAATGCATCGAGATGATTGTATCTAGAAGATTGAAAGGTGGAAGCTGTAATGAAATTGGTTGGTCAGTGATGAAGGCGAGCGAATTAAAAAGCAAATATCTGCTTTCGCTGAAATTGAAAATTAATCATTATTCATTCCGTGAATTCATAAATTCATGAATGTTTGAATTCAGTTTAATCTTGAAATGTTTTATTTCAATTAAATAATTGGTATTTTTTGTTGCAGGTAAATCATTTGTCACAAAACCATGGAATCTTTTATGTCCATTTGTCAACGAATGTTGGATTTCGCGCACGAAGGTAAATTTTGTGTCCGACTAGCGACATTTATGAATGCCAATTGTGATTTGAAGTTGAAATTGAAAATCGTTTTATTTCTTTTTTTTTTTTTCAAATTCACCACCGAGTTCAATCAAAAAGTACAATAAAAGTTCAATAATAGTAGTAGCAAAAATAAGATTCTCTGAGTTGTGGCACACAAAGCCATAAGTGAGCACATAAGCACGTTTATTTCAATCAAACTAATGCATTAACCCAGAAACTCGTCTCCCTATACCGGAAATTGAAAAGTGCCATCAAGATGTTAAATTTCAATTGCCTTACGTAACGACAAAAATTATTTGCCGACGATGATTATCGTTTATGCTTTATTTTATGGTTTCATAAAAATAAAATCAGCCACCGATTAAACTACTACACTATCCTTTGATCCAATTTTTGTTTTCCAAATAAAAATAAAATCGACAAATATGTTTACAAATTATTTGAAATATTTCAAAAATATTTTTAACTAAAATTGTTGAGTTGATGTTGTATTTGAAAATTTGCATTCTTTAATTCGCAATTTTTATAATGCATTTTTTTAATTTTTCAAGTTTCAACATTTTATGATCCTTTCATAACAACATATAATCAGATGATACACATGTGATTATGGTATCGCGTACATAATTCAAATTATGATGGGACTCACGGTCAATAGCTAATTTCGAAGCAGACATTAAACTACGTTGTAACTCATTGAAACTGTTCTGATAGTTTAACAATTTAAACTTTAAATGCAGTTACTGCAAATGATTTGACTGCTGCAAACTATCGTACACGCATGCGTACAAACGCAAACGTTATCGTCAGACAGCTGCGTTATCACTCATGCAAATTAGAGTAATACGATGTATATAAACAGAAAGCGTCATTATGAACTGCCATCGCATCGCGTAAAGCATTACAAATATTCATAACAAATGGTAGCAAACTTTTGTTTACAAAAATATGTTTATTTAATTTAACTCAATGTACATTCAATTTTCACTTAATTCTAATTTCCTATTTTCCATTACAAAAATGGAATTGGTCATAATGGTTATGGTTTGAAAACATTTCTATGCTGATTAAAAAAAAAAGGTAACTGAATGTGCGATGTCATCATTTCAGTTGCACACAAAAACGTGTCATTTTGAACTGTTATTGATCGAAACTTGATCATCACAAGTGATGTCATTACGGAATATTAGATTACATATTAATTTTATTGACGATCGCATTATGCATTTCTTGGCATTTGCATAAACCTGCACAAGTGCATCATCCCGTAACAATGCGAGCGATCGTTTCCTTATTAATACGCATGTGGCTTCAACCGTGCTGAAACCAGGAATTCCTTAATTTCAACAATTTCATTAAAATAGTTTCAAAAATGTGAACACAAAAACATTTACAAGGTAATTAAGAAATTTTATTTTCTCATTATATAAAGGGTACCTTTGATAAAATAAATTTGAATAATAAAGTTTGGAAAGTTTTCAAGTTCGATAGACGGTCATTTAAACTTTTTTTTTACATGACAAATTTTGTATTGGGATTAAAACTTGACCTTAGTAAATTTTCCTTACGCAATACCTAGTAATTCCCATCTAATTTTCGAAATTAGAAACTGATGAGCGTGGTGACAAGTTGGTGGTACGACATTTTTTGTCTGTATTCCAGCTCGTTCCATTCGTATGATTGGAATTAGCTGCACTTAATACCCCCCTAGCGTGGGTAATCCTTGTCGACGGTGTAATTGTGCTGCATTAAAATCTTACCAGAAAGTAATTCCGCCACGTTCAAAAGTTACATCATTTCAAACTACAAAGTTAAGCCAATTTTTTTGGATTCGCATATATCGAATTAAAAATTCGTAACAAACTTTTTGACAAAAAGTTTTTGACAAAAAGTTTGTTAACTAGCAATGACAAAAAAAAAGAAGGTAAAAAACTACTTGATACCCTTCAACTCGTTTGTATGAACTTCACGTCAATCAAAATATTTATTATTTATTATTTATTTCGAAAATAATTGATAGGTAAATGTTGTATGAAGGGTATCGGTGAAACAATTCATTGATTGATTAAAAAGTTGATCCATCATGAGTATGATTTATGAAGTAGAATTTGTTATGTAAATGTTGCGAATGTTGCTGAAAGAGTGAATGGAAATAATAAAGCAAAGAAAATTCGGGATGGAAAAGAAACGGCGAGCCGCATAATTTTTGTTAGATTTGGCCTGGTCGACGGAGAGGAGTGCCCCACGCGCGCTATAGTAGGGGCTGGCTCTCGCGGAATGGAGGCGTTTGCTCTGCCCATGGTTCAGTCGTAGCGGTGCCGTGGCTTGCGTCGAGTGTGCAGCTTCGTTCTTGACAGCCATTCTCGCACGTTCCAACTTTCGATATCAAAACAAATATTAAATGGATCCCTTCGTCCTTGAAAATGGATGACTTTGCATCGGTACCAAAATTGCCCAATCATTATTTCAATTCCAAACCATGTGAATGAAAATATTTTGAAAAACAACATGATGAACAAAATTATTTTTTAGTTTCATCCGTCATTCGGATTGTTGATGTGGTTAGAGGGAAAGTGAGTTCAAGTCAGGAAAAGTTTTTGTGTCTGAAATTATACTTTTTGGGGGATTTGCTGTTTGAGGCTGACAGAATGTGGCGCGGCGCCGGGTTAGGCCGGTTGGTTCATTTGTGGCATCGGGCATTGCAGATTCGAAAGTGTGCGCCGAAAGAGTGAACTCAAATGGGGAACAAGGCAGGCAAGATGAATCGATAGTACAAAAGGCCAAGTCGCAGCGGACAAATACAAACGTGAACAGTAACGCCCTGCCCCAAGCCGAACACTGCATTCATTAGATACCATCGAAATCCGAACATCCAAATTCTTACCCCTTCACCAAAGCATCAAAACAAATTTCGTCCAAGTAAAAATGTCAACAAGTAATCAAACGTAACACAATTTTTGTCTTTTGCCGGACACCAAAATTATTTTTCATAATATTTTAAATGACAACACACGTTACGAATTTGCGAACGCTTATTCAGAGCTTCAGTTATTCGGAAAATGCAAGAATATGATGAAAAGCAATTGATTTCGATTTCAATTTATTTACTAATACTTCATCGGCGAAAATTTTACTTTAATTAATATTACTAACATCGTTAGCGGAGAACATTTTGCGCACACCAAATCGAAAATCAATGAAAAGAGTACCATGAGATGCGTTCTAACAATTGTTAGCTTTCGAAATTTGCATTCGAATGCATGTAACATTCGTTTGATTATTATTTCGTATTTTAATGCAAAGAAGTTTTTGGTTCGAACCGTGATGCAAGTCAAATTTTAATGATCAGGCGGGGCTGTTTTTTTCATGATCCGGCAATTTATTTCTGGTTGAACAAAAATAAAATGGCTTAGTATCGCAAATGCACGGGAAAACTGCGCGCGTGATAGCAACAGACATTGAAACGGAACGGTGTTTGGTGTTATTGCATTAAAATTGACCGCTAACCAAATCATTCACTGGAAAAGAACAGAGTCAATTTATACTATCTAAAATCAACCTGGCGGAAAATTAGAAAAACCCAACATATCAAATGAAAAAAAGTTTATTCATTTTTTTAACGTCTCTTTATGGCATGTTTTTAATTTCAACTCGAGATTAAATTTCAAGCATATTTACTTGCAAACGGATTAAAGTAAATATTACTGTAATTTGATACCTTTTTATGGTGCTGCCTTTCTTTTATTATCCCATTTTATGGCACACTTGAGACTAAAAAATACACGTGTTTTCTTTTTGCAATTATTTATTTTAATTGATTATTTCGTCGCGTTAATTTCAACTCGGGTGTGAAAACGCAAACGTTC
This sequence comes from Trissolcus basalis, assembly GCA_025266255.1. NCBI lineage: Eukaryota > Metazoa > Arthropoda > Insecta > Hymenoptera > Scelionidae > Trissolcus > Trissolcus basalis. Next base: position 40,542 of record JAAMPD010000136.1, read on the forward strand.
AAAGAAACATTCAAAAAATTGTGAAACAGTGGTACAGATAAATATTCAGTGAAACGCAACCAAAAATTGATTTTTCAGATTGAATTTTTATTTTTTGTAATTTCATTTTTTTCACATAGAGCGATCGTTAGTTAGAAATTAATGAATGAGCAAAGTTTCACAGAAGGATTAGATATTGTTGACAAGCTGACTGCTTCACTCGTCATTATGTGTTAGCGCAATAAACTTTCCAATTAATTTCGAGTCGCAAAATGGTTACTTTATTGACTCAATTAAAGCGCCTTGACATCCGTCGAGTTTTAATTCAAAAACGCTCTGCACTTTTATTGCTTAACAATTTATTTCAAATTCTGCCTTAACAAGTTGAGGATGAATTTTTGAAAGTGATAAATTCGACTAAAAGATGAGATTACAAGAGATTGAAAAAGCGCTGAGATGACACCGAACAAGGAAAATGATAAATCTCAGAGACGTGCGCATATTTACTCAAAATATGCAGATGAAACCACATGTTGTTAGCTGTAAAGAAACAAAAGACAATTTAAAATATTGAAAAATTGTAAACAATTTAATCATTAAAATAAACATTTTTTTCTTCAATTTTTTTTCATACAATTTTGAGCTGAAATGAATAAAGTGATTCGCTCTTTGTAAACATCGTAATATTAAAAATATTTAAAACGAAACGATTTCCTTTTTCAATGTGAAAAATTTTTCTTCTGAGTAGCATGCAAAAAAAAAAAATTGAATGAAATACGATCCGTGACTGTAAATTAACAAGCTCGGGTTGCTAAATGCCTTGAGTATTGATTTTTGCTACGTATACTAGCAGTATTAACTTATTATTACACGAAGTAATTGAAATTCACATTGTAATTACTTTCCACCCGTTCGCTAATTATATATTTGATTTAAAAATCTTAAACGGGGTGTTACAAAGTTTAACTTATGAAGAAAGGCCAAAAAATTATCTACTCATTTTTTGAAAACCGATTTAATGTTCAAAACTTGATTCTTAGTTGAATATTGAAGTGGCCAAAGTCGCACTGAAATCAATATACGTCAGTGGGGGAAAATTTTAGTTTACCTTTGACCCAATGAGCGTAACCAGTTCGAATGAAAAATTGAACGCTCCGCATTATACGCAACAAGAAATACCTCGTCGAATTTACAATTTGATCGAGTCTATTAAATCAAGAATTTATCTGAAAATGTAATTGTATCAAGCCGGCTTAAGCTGCACGTTAAATCGCATTTTAAATTAATCCACTTGGAAAGTTTACTCAAATATTTTGACTTGCTCCCAAAAAGTTTCTCGTAATTTTGTTTCCAATAGTTTCGCGATAATTGAAAAGATTAATCGGACGATTTTAAAGCGGAATATAAAAAGATGGTTCGGATTGAACAATAAAAGGAGAAGGTGTCAAGCTGAAATGTTAAAATCCAGTTGAATTTAGGGTCGTTGATCTGTCAAGACAGATCATCGGGATTATACGAAAATCCAAGGAATAAATTTGTCAGCGCCGATGACTGTCCATCGTTAAGCCAATTTCGGATGTTTTGACTTTACGATGCCATAAAACTGGAAACTACGTGAGATTGATATTAATTCGTCCGATCGAAAACAAGGCATATCGTGACAGTAAATTTTACACTACAGGTTAAATTTACATGTCAATCAAAGAACCTCCGTATCTTTATTGCAAGTCAGATGCTTTATTAATCAAGATTAATTTGAGGGAACGATTACATTTAAAATAACCATTTTGCACAAGCAGATTGAACATAAATGGTTGATGAAAAAAAATTTACCTTCGTTATTGTCGCAGCTAATCGCAGATCATTAAGGTTCTTCGCTCATTATGATCCCGTTCACAGTGGATGTATGACGGAGGTCGATGAAAGTCTAAAAAAATGAAACGTCAAATCAGCCCAACCTTTGTTTTCCATTTGTTTTTATTATTTTTATCTTACTGAATAATCTAATAGGGAAAACTTTTCCAATTGCCAACGTAGAATAAAAGTAAACTATAATTATAATGTACGATAAATATTCAATTACAATCATGAATATTTAATCAGTATATGAATAATGTATATCATTAAATGATAATAATTATAATAAACATTTAATCAATCAAAATTGATTATGGTTGACAACAAGGGGTTGCTCACTGATTAAACCGGAGTACAAAGGACTCCCAAATTGAAGTTTTTTGAACTTTTAAAGTCAACATTTTGAAATGCCAAAATCTTTGTTTTTCGAGACTTCAAGTAGTTGAAATACTTTAAATGGGCTTCAAAAGACTTCAATGAAAATTTGGAGCCTTTGAAGTCTCCATTGAAATCTATTATTATGTATCTGCAGCATGTTTTTAACGATGAAACTTAATAATTTTAGTTAAAAAATATTATATAATATGTCAGATACATTTTATATATTTTTTTCTTTGATAAAATATTCATGGACAGTTTAACGTTAAAATACCCGTGTCAATTCATTGAAAGAGGAATTAAATAACCTGGCTTGTCAGAGCATATCATACCAGTGACATAACATGTCAATTTTTCTGATATTTTTAAATTTTGAGACAAAATAAGAAAATAAGTAAACTTGTATTTTTTTAAACTTTACCTTCCAGAACTAACATAAAAAAATTAGCGATTTTAATTAATTACCAAAACATTTCTTCAATTCATTTGAAAAATGAGGTATCAGTTTTTATTGTTTGATTTTTGTACTTATTCGATTTACTGTTTCGCACTCTGACTAATCTGTCAGTACTCAATTTGTCAGTTTTATTCAGTCAGATTGATCTTTTACTAATACAAATGAACTACGGATTTCATTTTATTTTCGACTGCTCATATGATCTCAAATTCAAGTTTCCTTTAATGGCAGATAAAACAGTTTAATCATGAAGTACGTTATTGTGGACGTCATTCAGAGTTTAATATTCCTCTAAATGATCATGTTAAAAAATATTTTTCAGAAACCAGTCGTTTATTTTTTCTTCAAATTCTCTTCAGTTTTTACTTTCCGCAGCAGTATTTTTTCATAGTCATCTAATTGAAATAAAAGTCTACATCACTTCAAACTATTTCACTTTCATGACTGAAGTCCTTGAAGTCTCATATTTTCTAGGACTTCGATTTCTATAAGACTTCAACGGAGACTTCAAAGGACTTCAAACTATTTCAAGATCATGTGGGAAGACCACTTGAAGAATGAGAAACCCCTTGCTTGACAATTTTTCTAATATATTGGTCACATTCACCATATCCCAATAGCACAATCTAGATAACATACAGATATTATACAGATAACATATGTATATATATATTTATTATCTATATAATATCTAGATTGTTCTATTGGGGATATGTTTGTATATTTTATATATGAACAAATATAATTACTAAATATAGACCAATATTTTAAAATCGTATATTTAAAACGTACATTTTAATATACGTTTTATGTGTGAACAATATTTATTTTTACAAGGGGTAGTACAATTAAAATTACAAACTGTATGAAATAGTAAGAAGCAATTGACGAGATGACATAAAAATAAGAAATACAAGAAATTAATTTTACCTGACTTGAACTAAAAGTACCCAAGTTCGAGAGTTGGTCGTGTGAAGATCAGTGCACAATTTGTAGAGACCCAAAGTGGTAAAAATGTACGAACCGACTGGATTGTGAGGATGAGAAGAAATCGGTACAAGGAAGTGGCGGCCGGGAAATAGGTGCGCGATGCCGTCGGCGTGGCTGCTGGCCGCGCGGCAGCAGGCAATGACTCCGCCGCGCGGCTAATCCGAGTCAGAGGCGCCGACGGTCATGTCTAGGCCTGATAAGGAGCTAGTGCACAAGTGCCACTCGGACCCGGGTGCGCAACCTAGCGCCTCCACTTCCGCCTCCTGCGGAAAGCGGCCTGTCACCGCTCGCAGGCACATCCACAGTTTTACCGGCTCATCGCCCACCACTCGCAAATGTGTCCTCACTCTTGACGGATACAATTATGTCATTGGTAAGTCCCTAATCACTTCAAACATTTCAAACCTAAAAATCAAATGTTTTTTTTTTTATAACAACATATTTTTTCTTATATAGAAATATACATCTTTCATATATAACATTTCTACTTATAACACGTCTCGGTTAAAAATTATCATATATTCGTGTGACATATATAGGGCGAAATATTAATACTATATTCACGTCTGGTATTACGTATATATTTTTGTACATACGATTATTTTAAACGTTAACAAAAAAGAAAATCTAAGAAAATTTGAAAAAAATAGTATAAATCATGTACGGCACATGTATATGATGGTATGAATTTCTGGAAAAATTCTTAAAGCAACTTTTAAAGTTACGTAAGGAAAGGTAAAAAGTCCAATCAGAAATTCACATGCAACATTTGTGTGAAAGTGAATTCGTCCGACTGATTCCTTTATGAACAAAAAAGCCTTATCCCAAATGTGTCAATTCAATTTGAATTCTCTTTTGTCGGTGGTTTTTAAACGGATCTCTATGCAAACGTACGACTCGAGATAATATATTCATAGAGTGTTACATTTTTGAGGATTATTAGGGTACAGTTCGTGGTCTGACTATTCAGGACGGAATCACTGCGAAATAAATAAGCCCAATTAAGTGGGTCTGATGGAATTGCAGCTCGAGTTTAAGCTATGGAACGCCTAGCTTAGTCGTAAATGAGATTAGATTTAGAGTAGGTTGAGTTCATATCAAAATGAATCTCTTCATTGATTATAGCCCCAGTAATTCAAGCCGTATCCAGTTCATTGTTAGAAATGCTAATGAGCTATCGCGGCTGTTGTACTTTGACACGCTAATATCCTTCATATTCATCCACGTCTCACTTCTTTTTTCCCTCCTATTTTTACACTCGTTTCTTCTTAACCAATTTGGCCACTAAAAATAATGAACATGCGAAATCCTCGGACTTCGAACAATTTCAGTTTACCCTGTGAAAGAAACTTTCTCGATACAAAATGCAAAAATCTTGAAACCGATAAAGTCTAACTTCTCAACTGAAAAACGTTTTCTTTTCAACTATGATGATTCAAGATGAATTTTGTATTGGAAGAATATTTATTTTTCAACAAAATTTTGCGTTAAAACATTTTCTTCGTTTTTTTCATTTGGTCGGATGTTTTAATTTATAGCGACGTAAATGTAAGGAAGTAAGAGGTTTGTAATCTTGGTTCTATTGCACTGGATTCAAGAGCATTCAGTTCGAGCTCTTGCGTGTGTTATTTGACGTTTTTCAAAACCCGACCTTATTTACGATAGAGAAAATCGCTTATTTAAATCCCCATCCGTGCCTGCTGGGAAACTAATGTTTTCTTATTTGCCATCGAAATGATTTACGAGCACAAAGATTTTACGCGTAAGTTGCTTACGAGTTTTATTAAGTGAACATTTTTTTCTTTCTTTCAAATATTTTATCAGACGGTTTTTTTTTTTTTATTCTTTTTTTTTTTTTACTTCGAAAAGATAAACGCACGCGTGTACGCTAACAACGAATATAAAAATAATGATCCAAGATTACGTAAAAAATCCATTCTATTATTCTTATAAGATTGCCTTACAACAAAAGAATGAAAATTAACATATGAATGTAAAAAGCAACTCAAGCGTATATTTTTCCGCCAACCTCTGGGCATTTGGATTGCTTATGTTTAATCATCAAGGCTACACATATTAATAAGTGAAGGAACATTTTGTACGTTGCAAAATTTTCATCTCACCAGAAGAGAATCGTTATAAAAAATTTAATCTTACACTCCTTTTCCACTTTTGGACAGAATGACCAATGAATTTTTTTGCCAGATTACCTCTTGAAAATGTATATGACAAATTCTCAATGGCTAGGAGCGATGTAATGTTAACATTTTCACATAATCCAACTCGAAAAAATTGCTTTTGTGCAGCGGTTTATGAATATATGTCCGGACATTAACAAAGGTTTTTAATTTTAATTTGAAAGCTCTTGTAAAAAAATTCATTGAAATGTTGTGCTCAAAGTGAGAAATGACAATTTACGTTTAATACCAGGACAATATATTCGTATAACAAAATTCACCATCTCGGTAGATCAATTTGAAAAACCCACAAAGAAAGTTGATTTTTAAATTTTCACATGATTTCTAGTAAAACCAGCATGCGAGGCATTCAATTTTTTTTCTCCTTGGGCAAGAGATTCTAACGAGTAATTCCCAACAGGCAGATTATTACATTACTCTCATGAAAAAAGTTCCCATATTAGAACCAATTCAAAGTCCCTGTGGGGTGTTTTTTACTTCACGTTAAGTTTAACGGCCTATAAAATTCGTCTAAAAAATAATGCAATTTTGGAAACGGAGGTCTATTTCAGAAACAATCCTGCTTTTGGGGGTCTTTTTTTGATCGGCAGAAATATTGAACCGGGGGAAAAAAGTAACTTGCGCAAAGAGCGTTAACGTAGCCGCGGTCAAGTCCTCTTATCGGCGTAATCGGCAACAGGAAATATTGATCCGCAGTGAAGCGTATTAGAATGTGTTATCGCAGTATACATGAAATCCAACGTCAGCCAGGTTAAACCAAGCAGTGGGGAGCACCACCACGAGCTTGTCCAAAAATCATTGCTCCCACTTTGCACCCGACTGCCTTGTTCTGATAACAATAATTTTCACTCGTTTCTTATCAAAAATATACTATTCGCCAAACAGCTTATACAACCTATCGGAACGTTTCGACTTCAAACGTTTATTGCCAGTTGCAAGAAACAAAACTTTTAAAACGATTATCTTTACATATTTATGTTTACAATTTATCATATAATTGATAGTCAGTAAAACATTTTTTTTATTTAATGTCTTGAAATGTTATCTTAATTGTCATCCTCCTTGTTCCATTTTGAACAAATAAATAAACGTTGAAAAACATTTGAAGCAATAATAATTATTTTTTAATTATAATTTGTGGTTTTACGTTTTGCTGGTGGGATAGTTTTTTTGGAGAATAGATGAATGGGGTTTAGTACATTATGGATCTCGATTTTCTTTCCATGTAATACAATCATTATTCGCCATGCCAATCTCATCATCGTAATGTGTGACAGGAATACCAGGCGGAATTATAGATGGTCATCTGATCTCCCCTAGCAGGAAATCTTCGTTATTCAAGAATTATCGTGATTGCTAGCCTGTAAAAGTTGTTGAATCGCAAATGAAAAACAAGCAGAGCAATTCCTCCGATTTGCGAATAAAATATAGGTTTTTCCATTCGATCAATGAATCTCAACGTTAAATAAATTACTTGCCGAATAAACACGTCGAAAAGTTTGCCTTGTTTTTTCTTTCAATTGACAACATTTTCTTGTGCATTTGACTTTGAATAATCGTAGGAAAAATCTTATTAGCCGGAGTTGAACGATAAATTCGAATCGCAGTTCAAGTCCTGGAAGACAGAGAATTTTCGAACAAACACGACGTTGCATCCAACGTATCAGATAGTGAACATGAAAACAAATCATTCCGCTGTGCAAATTTCCAAGCGATGTTTCATCGGGAACGGAGATGATATGAAGATTTGTATTTTGTTGATAGATTCATGCGGAAACAATGGCACTTTTTGAATACCAAATGACATTTGCGGAGCGACATTAAATCTCACGAGCGACGTAGACACACTTTACTGGCAATTTGCCTGAAGAAAATGTTGCATTAAGCAGCGTTGGTCAAACGGTCCGTGCCCAATAGAGGGATGTGTAATGCTGTTACATTTTATCCGATACAATAATTTTGACATTTATTACTCCTTCATTTATTGACCGTAAATGCATCTTCTTTCTCGACTAAAAACTATTAAAATAAAAACTGGTCGTTTTCCAACTGAAACGTCCAGCATTTTGCGGAATTTCAATAGTGTTATTTATTTTTATTTTGTTTGATAAATAAACGGGAGCAACATTGAAATTCACAAATTAGTAGGTGTATACCTACTAATTTTCCAATGTACACACACAAGTTTCTGTATTTAAATGAACTAGTTATTGTGAGTTTAACGTTTCAACTTTCCACTAATTACACTGCATTGTTACTATCTTTCGCGCGAAAAAAATTATTATCATAATTAATAATTCTGGGTACATTTTTAAAAGAATTAACATACCAGCATAATTATTCATACATTTTTACGACTGCAGTATTTTTGTCGGTTTTTTTCAGTATTGTTATTTCTTTGTAGGTTGTAATTAACAAAATAACATTTTGGATACGATCTAATATTTATTGCAATACTTAATGTTGAATGTACAATTTCCCTTTAAATTGCATGTCGTATGCAATTTTGCCATATTGTTTAATTAATTTCATCATATGCACGCCAATTTACAATTTTAATTAAAAATTACAATCAAAATAAATAATTACATATTTTACAATGCAGACTCTCAAAATAATCATGATATTCGTTCAGAGAAAATTTTGAGAGAGGCAAGCAGACAAACAGTTGACAAAAGTTGAATGTCGAAAGAAAAAATGTACAGCTGATTGGATGATGACGTGGATCGTGATCTGCATCTGTAATCCCACTGCTACATTACATGAATTTGAGCGTCGCTAAGCTGAGAGCAAGTGTTACAAATGACGCAGTCCATACTCCCAGAGCACCATTGCCTTGGTCTTTGATCACATCCGTGCTCGTTTTTAGAACGTAAGAAGCCTTCGCGGGGAGTTTCACGGCGTCTAATTTTACCTTCGTGCTGCAAAAGTGCATACATTTAGTATAGTTCGTGCTTATGCATTTCCTTTCATCACAAATCAAATATTTCAAGCCAATCCATTAATCTTGTTGAAATTTATCTTCGAATCATTAATTACTCAATTGCTTCATTAATTGACCTTGAAACCCATTGCTCAAGGTCACTCGAAAGATAGAACAATTAAGCCTTACAAGAATTATTTTCAAGATGAGATTAAGAAAAATGGATAATTCGATAGAATAAATTAAGATGGTAAATTATTGTTTGAACTTACCCCCAGGCAATATTTTTGATGTTCGTTGAAGCCACGTAAATACTTCCAGATTTGAAGTTCGATGGCACGTGGCCGGTAAGATTCACTGTCTGCTCATTTGGTAAAAAGTTAACGAGAATCGCAATGCTTTCGTTGCTGAGGGAACGGAAAACACCTAGGACATCGTTGTTCAACACGACGGTGGACAAATTGCCGTGAATTAAAGCTGCAGAGCTGGATTTCAATTTTGTCAGAAATTGGTACAACTTGAGTGGACTCTGGACCGTTTTCGTCTGGGTTGCAACATTTATCGTCTTATAATTATCGTGAATGGGCAACCACGTTTTGGCTCCCTCGTTGAAACCTGAAAAATTTTAATTCATTCAATTGGGTGTTTGAAAATTTAAAAAACAGTTTTTTAACAATTTTGAAAATGGGCATCCTATTTACCAGCATTGGTTGTGTCGTCCCATTGCATGGGGGTTCTGTTGGGGTCGCGTGACCTTTCAAGATAGTGTTCCTCGCCTGCGTTACAAGCTTGCGGATCCTGCGTGTCCTTCCACGAGATATTTCTATAATCAACCATGTCAATTTCCTCGCCATAATACGTAACAGCGACTCCGGGCAATGTCAGCGCAAGAATTGTCAAATGTTCACCGTTGTTGTGCGGAAACCTTGAGGCTATCCTTGGTCTGTCATGATTTCCCATCTGAAAACGAACAATATTACTTTATCTTTCGATGCATTATTATATTTTTTTTATAAAACAAAGAGTGGGTTATTCTTTGTTTGGAATTTTTTTGTATGAAAAATGTTCAAGTTTGAGGAGTAGATAAAGTCGGTGTTTGTTCAGCGTATAATGGAAATCTATGAGATATCGACAATTTTTCTCGCTGCCTATTATTTCATTATTATTTTTCTTGCGCTTATCGTGTTCGACATGAAAAAAATGCATTATCGAGACATCACTCGTTAAAGTATTAATACATGAATCAATCGTGAGTCAGAAAAAAAACATTTGATTCAACTTCAGTTTAACGACTTCCGTAATTCTCCATTGGACGTAGTCAAAGATTATTTTGTATTTATTTATTTTTGAAACTTACCACCCAGTTGGCCACAAACTCGTTGTTGTTAAGTGATCTCATTGAAGTCATCCATTCGTCGATTGCTTTTTTGTAAGCAGTTGCATTGGAGTCCGTACCAATGTCGGTAATAAATTTGAAGTTAAACGGCACTTGAGCTCCAAACAAGTAATATTTCGTCGTATTGGACAATCCTGTATAAGCTTCCGTCATCATGACCTAATTTCAAAACCAAACAATTAAACTATCGTCCTTGCGACACACGTACACACAATTCGTTCAATTTGTTTATTCAAACAATTCGCAGTGATGGATCCAAGATTCTATTTAATTATTTTTTTCAAAAAACTGATCAAACCAAATTAAATTATTTTACCAACTATTAACAATGAAAAATAGTAACCTTCTCAGATTCATTGTTAGCATTGGCCCAATCATCCATAACTTTCCTCCAAGATTTTATTAATTCGTAAGTCCTCGGATCATCCTTTGTGTAGATATGATCAAGATAGGTGTAATCTCTATCAGAAGCGTTGGCATTGTTCGACCTTGGCTCGTCCGTCAGTTTGTCGTCCTCATAAATGTGAGGCACCGCGTCCACTCGGAACCCATCTACTCCTTTGCCCAGCCAAAATTTGATAACTTCCTGTCAACAGTGATCGGTTTCATGAGAAATCGCTCGACCTTATCAAACTATTGTGACAATTAAAAAAAACGCGATATGACGACTTCCGGAGATAAAATGATAAACATTTTTTCGCCCAATCGATTCCAACAATTTTCTACTTACAATCATTTCGTTTTGCACTTCCGGGTTAGCGTAGTTAAGGTCGGGTTGACGGTATTCGAACTGGTGGAAGTACCACTGGTCTCGGGTGCGATTAAAGGTCCAGGCTGGGCCACTGAACACGCTTATCCAATTGTTAGGCGGTTTCTCGTTCGCATTCTTGCCGTTGCGCCAGATGTAATAGTCTCGGTATTTGGTGTCGTTGTTGAAACTCTTGATGAACCATTCGTGCTTGTCTGATGTGTGATTCGGTACCAAATCAAGAATTACCTATTATCGAATTAAGCAAATTCACAATAAATAATCAAATTAAATAACAAAATACTAAAAAGGTATATTGAGCAAAAGGAAATTTTTTAAAAACCAAATCAAAAAATGAAATCGAATTAAAAATGCATTAATTATCAAATGAAATTATAAAAAAAGTTACATGAAATGAAATTTCTCAACAACAAAATTTGTTTAACATCATGAAGCTAATAAAAATGTTTTAATGATCAAATAAACTTGAATGAGAAATTAAGTTAATACATGTTCTTGAGTAAACGAGATGAATAAAGTATAAATGATTAAACTACGTTTTACCTTCAGTCCTAACTTTTTCGCTTTTTTGGTCAGATATTCAAAATCTGACATCGTGCCGTACTTCTCATCAATTTGACGAAAATCTGATATGTCGTAACCAAAATCTACTTGTGGGCTGGCATAAATCGGGGACAGCCATATTGCACCGATGCCTGCTTGTTTAAAGTGATCCAATTTTCGTACTATACCTGTTTAATAATTACAAAATTGACCCTTCATTTAATTATGTCTATTACTGCGTCCATTTCACAGAGAAAAAAATAATACAGCTCGTAATGAATATTATACCTTGCAGATCTCCAATGCCGTCGTCATTGCTATCCATAAAACTGCGTGGATAAATTTGATAAAATACTGTGTTCTTGTACCATCCTTTTTCTTTGATTTCGGCGAGGCCAAAGTTGGCCAGCACGAGCACAGAAAGGCAAGCCCTTAGCACCGACATAGTGTCACGCTTATGCGACGAGCGTTCAATTGCGAGTCTTTATATCTAACAATTGCAGTTTTTATCAGTATTAGAAATAAGATAGGATATCTCACTCGTGCGCAACATATTTTGTTCTGAAAAGCTGACAAAAATGGATGCCGCAGTTCAAGCATAATGATTTTTTGATACGATTTAATTTTTAAATCAAACAGAACATCATTAATTATAACGATAGGTTCATCTTTATTTAGTCAAATAATAGAGTGTCGTAAGATTGTCTTACGTAAAAATTTTTGCTCCCATGACTAACATTCACGTACACTTTTATTACGTAAACGCGCTGCATTCCGCAGTTGCGTTCGACATCACTTTTGTTTTCGCCTATGTTAAAATTCTCGCTTAATCGATGATTCGCCTGCGTTTAGTGCTAAATCACTCTCGGCGCATGTTAATCACCCGCATTTTTATTTCGTTTGCATTCTGTTTAGCTATTCAAACGCATTGACTTTGGCACAAGAAAAATTGATGATTCAAATAAAGGTCGTGTCGCATTTTTTTTTGTTTTCATTTTATTTGCCAAGATTGTCGCCTTTGTGAAAAAAAATTAATTAAAAATTGTGAGAAAAATTTGCCACGATAACGTATCTTTTCTTTTAATTAAAATGCTTCCGTTGGACATTTGACGTTCATTTATTATAAATTTAATTAGAATTAAGATTTGATTGCAAACAATTAAAAGTGTCAAAAGTACTTGCCAGTTTAAGGCGAATTTTTAGCATATCCTTTTAACGCGGCTGAACGACTACTGAATAAAAATAACGACTGTGTGATAATTTTATTTCCTGAGTAAAGATGTGTATAATGATTTGATATTCGAAGCAAAACAATCGCGCTGCAATTAATATTAGTCGATTCACTCGGCTGTCAACTCAACTCGAGGTGGTTGCTTCCCAATCCATCATCACTGTTTTCAAAGAGCCTGGTAGAATATAGTGTAATTAGCAACGTGCTTGAAAAACGTCACATTCGGATGATTTTGATTACATAGAATTCTTCACTCATTTATGACTTCTTCAAACCAATTTGTATGAAAAAAATGCAGTAATTAAAAAAATGACAGAAAGTTTGGTTCGCCTATATTTTATTAAACCAAGTAAACAACTCATGATAACAACGTTGTTGGTACAGTTTGATTTGTGAAATTGCAATCTGCTGATTTGGTTAATTTATTAATTTCGCATTTTTATGACGATTATAATTGAATGTAATGATAATTAGACCGAGTTGCGTGTCAGGTTTTCATAAAATGCACAATTTGTTATGGTTTTGATGGAGTTCGGCGAACCAGTGGTTGACGTGACACGCATTTTAATCGCGTCACGTATTTGGCGTAATCTTCGCAAAATAAAAGCATTTTATAAGCACTCGCATCGCTGAAATTTCATTTTTATACGAAAAACCTGATAAAACATAAATTCTGTCTGAAAAAAAACGTACATCAAAACTTGTGACAAATTCATGCTGAGATTTTGTTACATAACGGTGCATGCATTTGCGTTGATTTTATGAACATGACGTTTGGCAACAAACGTCAAAACTCTTGAGAACGAAAAAATCGTTGAAGCTTTTTTATCGTCGCGATGATAATTCTTTTATTTGTATTATCTTTTGAGAATTGAAAAGCGTTCTGCGAATAGTAGTCAATAATTGAAGTTGAATTAAAATGTATTATTCGAATTCTAGTTTCGTATATTTTCATTTTTACGTAACCTTTGTACATTGGAATAAGAAATTGGAGGCGGTAAAGAAAACTATTTGAATTGAGTTAAATGATATCTGGAAATATCGTGTCGTGATGCTCTTAACGTAATTAGCAATAAAAATTAGAACACGCACATAGTCTTACGAAGCGTATATGGGAATGATGTTGTATTAGACATGTATCCAATTTCAATAAGTAGCATTTCCAACGACGTCCAATTATTCCTATATGCTTTTTTCTTCAAAACCAATTTTGTATACTCAACAAATAAAAAAAATAGAATATCTTATTTTCATCTTTTATACAAAAAATTCAAATCAATATTAAGATGATTCTCTTGAACCAAATAAAATTGAACCAATATTAATTTTTGTATTGGAAGTATGTTTATTCATTTTAATAATTTTAATGATTATGTTTTAAATTAATTTTGTTAAGGTTATGTTAAAATTATTTTGTACTGCTAAAATTATTTGCCATCACATCAAACGAGTACAAATTGCATGAAACAAAATTGTACAATCATCATAAAGGCCTATTGAAATTCAGTTTTTTCAAATCGATAACCGACTTGTGATGTCAATTGGCTATTTAATGAATGGACAAGTACCAGAGAAAGAAAGGCTTCTTTCACCCTCCGCTGCAATGTTGAATAGGCATTACAAACAAGATACTCAAACATACATATAGTCTAAGTAAAATGCGATTCCATTCTGTTGCAATCAATTCTCGAACGGAAAACGATTCTCAGATTACTGAATTCATCCGACGTGCTCGCGCAGGTATGAATTTTGCCTCATTTCAACTGGCTATGAATAACCATTTCTTTGAATTTTATTTTCACTTTTGTTAGATACCGTAATTAATAATATACAATAAATTTTTTTTTTCCATTGAAAATTTCATCAACTGAATCAACTTTCAATTTAAAAAAACAAATCTTCTTAATCCGTTGAAATTTGAGTTTAAAATTGTTTCAACGAGTGAAAGCAAATTTTAGTTTAAAAAAGCCTGCACAATATACAACAAAAACCTTTTGAACTGCACACAAAATATGCAAAAGTTTTTTTTTCTGGTTTTGCGACACCGTGTACAGTTTTGTTGATTGAACATACATTCTCACTCAACACAATTTAACATTGAATGGAACTAAAATTGGACTTTGGAACGACATTATGGAATATGAGTTTTTGCGGAGGAAAAAAAGTCATCGGAGTGTCATTTTATTCGTTGATAATATCACCGTCAGAAAAGAAACGACAAATATTAAAGATGCCTATAAGTGAAGGCTCCGATCGAACATGTAAAGCAATACGCGGCTCCTTGGGGAGGAAATTTAATCTGCGCTGAAATCTTGCGCTTACGTGCGCGTGTTCGGTTTATGTTCAAGCGCTTCATGGTTTTTATTAAGCTACAAATCTGATTTTATTTGTAACAAAAAATTTTTTTTCTCAGAAGGTCCTTGCATTTTTATTAAATATTAAAACTTTTCATGGAATAGCCTATAAAGTGATGAGTAGCAACATTTTATCTCGTCACAAGATAAGATAATTTTTCAAGTGATGAAATTTCATTTGTAATTTATATCTTTGCTAAACAATGAAAATTAAATGACATTATCATTTCATTAATTTATTCTATTCTTCGCGTTTTTTTTCATTTGAAGTGAGCAGTAGCAATCAGAAGCGCGCTTAAAAACAACTAACTGGATGAATAAAAGAGTAGATATGTAGTATGAAAGAAAAATGAGAGATGAGTGAAACGAAGCAATTCAGTATCTATAGTTAATATGATGTTATCGACGAATCATTGACAAGTTTTATCAACATAAAATTGTGATCATTCTATACTACCCACGAGAAAAAAGTATATAGGAAAATCTAAAAATGTTTCAATGAAATTTACTCTGCACTATCCATTGCACAATGGACAAGTTGAAAATACAGTTATTTTTATCGAATTTTTTTCGATGAAAATTACTTTTGACTTTCAAATATTTTTTATAGCATTTTTTTATTCATGTCTTTATTAAAAAGAGATTTACACTGTTTTAGGCAGTGACATTTTCTTGAAAACGTACTCTTATTATTATTCGTTTTTTTTTTATTTTTCAAAATGAATATGTAGACAAGTGAACGATTTTTATTAATGTTAAATTAGAAGTTTAAAAGACTCATTGTTTTTGCTGGATGTCTGTAAAAAATAAACAGTTGATCCAAATACAATTCGTTCGATTTGTTTAACCCTAGAGTGGTCGCACCCACGGTCATTTCTCCGCCCTTCAGTTTTTTGCACTTTTCGGTTATTTGTCTTAGGAAACGTATATGTTTACAGTGCACATTATTAAACTTTCAACGTTTCTGACTCTAAATCCGTAATCCATTTCTCAATTACTAACTAACCCTATTTTAGAATAAAAGGTAAAAGATAATTTTCAGTCTTACGAGTTGAATATTTCATGTACATTAAAAAAGTTACTGAAAATTAATAACTCGTCCTCATTTTTTAAAATTTAGATTAAAATTAAAAAAGGAAAAGCAATTAATGATTTAATAAATAATTTTGGGGTGTGGCACGTATATGATAATGTTCACCTGAAAATTTAATTCATTTTTTAATTTTAAATGGGTTTCCAACGAAAAATTTTATGATAAAGAATGTTCGTTTGGATTACAAAATATTATTATTCATTAAAAAGTTGATGAAATTTCGATTTCTGGAAAATTGACAATTAGTTTTCCATAATAATAAGTTGTGTTTGTTTTCTTAAAGTTAAGATAATATTTAAAATGGTATAACGAAGTTAATGCTTCAATAATTAATTTAGAGGTGTGGCTTGTAGATAATGTTCATACGATATGTTGATTCATTATTTCGTAAGGTTTAATTAAAAATATTTCAAACAAAATCAGATTGTAGATAAAAGAGAGTTTATTGAATTATTAGATAAAATTAATATCAAATAGAAGAATTAAGGACTAATTTTATATACATTAAGAGTTGCGAAATTCAATTCAAAACATCGTTATCAGTCTCGGTTGAAATGACGTACTGACGCGCCTTCCAGATTTTGACGCGCCCATGGCCGGGCTATATTATCAATGTAATCAGAGATATTGAATAATATCAAACGTGATCAATAAATCATAAATCCATAACGGATGAATATTGTCACGCTTGTTAGTGCAAACAATGCCAATTTTTTGAATAAAACGAAACTCAAAATCAACACGTGCAGAATATTATATAGCAAGATCAAATTCTAAATAATCTGCTTCGTATAGAGTTTACTCNGTTTTGAACAATCATGATGATTAAAATCCTTCTCAAGCACAAAAGCCGGAATAGCGCTGTCCTTCATCTTAGTTTAGCTGAAATAACATAAAAATAATCCATCGTTTTTCAAAAACGCAAATAGTTAGAACAGAAAAACAATAGCCGAGGAATACGATATGAAAAAAAATTTGCGATGAAAATGGCATTCATGGGTGTGAAAAATAGAGTTAAAAATTGTGTCGAGTCATCGATGATAGAATAACAGATGGATTAATTCTGGATTCGTGGTTTTCAAATTGTAGTCGCATCTCCACCAGACAAAAGGATTACTAAGGATGAAATGGGAGTAACGGGCACCACCGCTGTAAACACTAGTTCAAATGCAGGACCGAGTTACCCGGGCGACGCCCCAACCTCCTGCTCGCCGGTACCATCTTCTCCTGGCAGAAACGGTCAGATGTCCCGTGAGTGTAACCGTATCAATTAAATAAAAATACCACCTTCCCAGCATAATTTTATTTTGATTAAATGTATCCTCGAAGAAAAAATGAATGAAATGCACATTAAAAAGAAATTATTTTTAAACCAAAATAAGTACAATCCTTTACAAAAATTATTTTTACGTTTTATATACAAATCGTTAGAACAACTTTTCATCCTAAACTCCATTAAAGTGGAAGAGATGTATTTTCTCTTTAAAAAACGCACAATTCACTATTTAATTATCAGTGTAAAAGATGGTTAACTCTTCATCCTTTAATTCTATTTGCACAAGCTTCCTTTTACATGTTTACTTTTATCTTCATTTCCTTTTTATTATTTGTTTTGTGATTTTTATAAAAAAACATATTATGGCAACAGAATATGGTTTGCTTTAAACTACATTTTCGCGAATACGTAATAACGTGAAGTTTCTTTTTATTATTTTTTTTTATTACGTAGACGAAAATTTTGCCTCGTTTGCCTAGTCTTGCGAGCAAACACGCGGACAAAGCGTTTTCTCTGTCGGCTGTTATTTCGTTGAATAAATGAGTCAATATTCCGTGTGAGGCATGATATCTACAACTAGTTCTCCAAATTCAAATTCCATCACGCGGTGTAAATCGAAATCTGGCAAAACAAAATTGCTTATTTATTTTTAATAAATACAAAGTCTCGTATTATTTTTATAAGTTGCATCAGAATTTTTTTTTTAATTTAATATTTAAGAAATAATGTATTTTCAATTTTTATTTTCTTAAGGCAAACGTACCTAAAACGGTTATAGTGTACCTATTTGTGTGATTTTTGTTTAAAATATATTTTGAATTTATTTTAAAATTGGAGGCTATGCAAAACATTTTATTGAAATTAATGGAAATCTAACACTTCATCTTCGCATTTTAAATGATTTAATAATTATCCAAAATAAGAATCAATTTTATAGCAAATTCAACAAAAATAGGTACACTGTAACTGTATTAGGTATGTTTACCTTATCAACTTAAAATATGGAAATGAAAATAATTTCACTAAAACAGTTTTATGTATTAAGAAAATGATTGATCTCTGTTAAAATTAAAACATTGAAAGTATTTTTAGTTATAGAAAACGATTTTTTTGGTTTGTGCAGTTTCAAAATGTTTCAGCAAATAGCTAATTCGTATGATTGAAATTTGTGTTGTTTTTAGAACAAGGCACGTTGACGATAGTGCGTCGAACCTCAGGCAAAAATCGAACGAGCAGCGGAACAAGTTTTGAAAGTTCTTCTATCCAGTCGGATAATCCTGAGGCCTGTTTGCGAGGAGACCAATCTTTAGACCTTGATGAGGTCCTCGACAATGTCGACCTCACGACGGATACTCTCCCTTCAGTTGAAACCCCAGATGCCTGTGTCAAAGCAGCTCTCAGGTATGGATAAATTGTAATCTCGAAAAAACTCTATGAAAACGAAACAAAACACTATCAAAATATCAAAGGAAATGATTTTTTAATTTAAAATCATTACAAAAATTTACATGAATTTTGTAGGCTAATTTTTTTACCGCATTGAAAAAAGTAAGAATTCATTTGTTTTTCTCTGTTTTGTCAATTAGTTGTAATATAATATACTACCAAAAAAAATTTGTAAAATGAAGTTTAAATCAAAAAAGTAAACATTATCAAGAGGAATGGACTAGCGTGGGATGTGTTTCGGAAAGTAAAGAACTTGAATTTAATATAAAAAAAAACATGCACTATGGATAGATGGTATATTTCAAAATATTTGTAAACAAATAAAAAAATGTTTACCGAGTTTTGTTTAGTTTTTGTTTTGATTATTTTTGTCATTTTGAAAGATCAGTTTTGGAATAAAATGAACGATAACATTTATGAGTGAACAAGCCTCGACGCATATCGATTTGAGGTGCTCGCAAAGTTGGCACTTGGGTGCGTATTAAATTCACCTTATAATTCAATATCCCCCTGTTGTGTCATTCTAAATTTTTCATCGCTATCACTTATGACTGCTTATTAATCAAATCAGTCCTGCAGCACTCGGCCAATTTGTCCCAGCTAAAATGTCGCAGCCATTTTCGTTCAATCGGTCGCATAAAAAAGAATGCAACTTGCAATTTAAACTGGTCCCTTTAAACGATCCAAATCAGCGTTGCAAATTGATCGCAACTTGTCTCTGTTTCAGATTAAGATGCCTGTTACGACGGCTGCAACATGGCGAAATAGCAGCGGAGTTGTTACAGAGAAATCTACAGTATGCAGCGCGAGTGCTCGAAGCCGTATTTATCGATGAGACCAAGTAAGTGTTGGCAGTTCGTTTTTTGTCAAGATAAAATAATAATAATAATAATACATGATAATAAAATACAAGATGAACAGTTACATCTATGAAACCTCACAATTAAGATAGTACACAAAAGCGAATTTAATTGACAACCACTGAGGGTTTATAATATATAATATTATATTTGTATTGATCAGTGGTATATATTATTATATATTATAAAGATAAAAATGAAGAATTTAATCAACAATTTTGGGCCCGCAGTCACTTGGGCCGTATAAAGAGAGAACAGTTAAGAAAACCACATATTCAGACAAAAATCTCTAAAACTGTCCTTCAATCTATGAGATGGTAAACTGTACATTTTTAATCAATGTTTATACATACTAGCATTTCTCTCTATCGAAACTGCTCTCTGCTGCTCGTGCTTTCACGTCAAGACTGTCCTTAGCTGGTTTTATTTAAACAAACACCGAATTCCGATTTGTCATATAAAATAAAACGGCCAACTTTTAATTATCAAAAACACAATTTGGTGGTTGATGTTAGGTCATGTTGGGTGTTATTCTCACTTGACACTTTCTCTCTCTTTCTCTCTACTCTCTCTACTCTCTACTCTCTCTATCTTTCTTATTCTTCATAATTATAAATGAAGGACGTGTGTAAATAAGGACGGGAATAATAATAGCGAGCGAAATAAGAATCTTAGGGTTGTCTGTTTGTGACTAACGAGCACTACCGCAGGGTGAGCTCAGAGGGTCTTGAGAGCTCGCGGTCGTCGCGTAAGGTGGCTGGCCTGACATCAGAACCTTCAACTACATCACCACCGTCGGGCGGCTTCGACTCGGATGGACCTCAAAGCCACGCGCTCGCAACTCAGAAACGGAAGCTTCGCACCCCCGTGTGGGCAAGGTTGCGAAACTTTAAAACATTTCACCAACCCTCTTCTCGCCAATCTTTTTTACGACCCCAAAAAATGTAGACTCTCACCTTTCACCTTCTCAGTTTTACACATTTATTTCTCTCCGCTGTTATTCGTTCAATCAATTTGCATCAATTTAAATAACTGGTTACGTAACAATCACACTCATTATAATTGTTAACGTGAGAATTATCAAATTTCCATTTATAATTCAACTCGAATTGTTTGGTAGTGAAAATTCAATCAGGTCTGAATAATTTTTTTCTTTTTTTTCTTGCAAAAACAAGATTATTGACAGTTTGTTGATAGAGACAATAAATAAACTCGCTGTTTTTGTAATTGAAAGCAAACGTTATGAATGACTAATTCAGATCAATAAACAGTGTCTCGAATCAATGAATTACTTTGATTTCCGATGAAACGTAGTTTTAAATTTGATTTGACAATTTTCGCACAACTTCAGCCTGGTCGTGAAACAAAATAACGAAAGATAAACAATTTTAACATTTGGTAAGTTTATGTTGGTTACAAAATGAAAAAAAATTATTGTTGTTGCTAGTTTTGGAAGAATAAGGTTCTAAATTTATGGTGGTACACAGTTTGGAACAAAAATAAACGTTATATCTAGAGAAGAATTTTCGCATGGATTTTATGATTGCGTGTAAATGCCGTGCCATGAACTAACGCGCACCATCATCGGACCGAGTGAGTCGAGCACTTTAAGCCTCATATATGATAACAACCTGCTCTCATATTGCACGCTTTTTTAACCACGTTTAACTGCATCTGGGAATTGTAATGGGAAAGAAAAATAAAAACAATCACAATACCAACAGCAACAACAATAACAACAGCAATAAAAACAGCAACAACAACAATAATGATAATAATAATGAAGGTAACGGATCGAGTCCAAACAATGAACACAGGTAAAAATAAATGTTATAAATGTATTTTCAACGAAAACTTTTGCGATGAAAAATGTATTCAATTTTTTGTTGTTCAATATTTAATGGAATCACATTTTTCCAGGTAGGAATTTGAATGAAATTCAATGCAGCTTTTGAATATCAGCTCTTAAGACTATTTTGTTTACCCGGTATTGATTCAGGTGAAATCGCGAAATAAAATGGTCGCAAAAAATGTGCTCCTTTTAGTATTAAAAATAACAAAATTCGGTACATCGCGAAATCGAATTTCGCGCACGGCTTCTCGCGAAACTTTCAGTGTCAGTGCACCAGTTACACTCAAAAGTCCTCAGAAATGAATAATAATTAGGACGAAAAAAGAATTTCGTTTTTTTTTTTTTTAAGAATTTACTCTTATCTCAGTTTTTTTACGGCACTCGTTTCAAACGAAATTTTGCTATAAATAACAAAGTCGAGCAGGCCGCACTGAATGTCGCAATAAATTACGAGCCGCTGCGAAAAAAAAAATTCACCGTTATAATCTCGAATTTATCCATATTGAAATAACAATGCCGTGACTCGCCGGTTGATTAAGACGTGCAAATTACGCTGTGATTCAACTTACGTAAGTTTGACACGCGATGTTATTCAAAAACAACGACATTTTTATTTAACAAAACAATAATAAACAAAGCAATTGAAATTAAAATTCAGACCGAGTGAAATTTGTAACATTTTTGAGATTAAAACGAGTAAAGCTTTGAAAAAGGAACCAGGAAAGATTAGCTAAAAAAACATTTCAATAACGAATACCAATTTTTATCGAATAAAATAAAAATAACAGAATTTTGTGAATTAAATTTCAATTTAAATTTGATTGCATTTGAAATATTTTGTTTGGATTGGAAATTTACAGTTGCAACCTTTTGCACCGTCGGCATGATTTCGATATCGATGATATGCTATATTTCGTTCAGAAAAAAAGAAACGATTTTAAAGCCGTGTTCAATAATAATTTTTGCGCGGTTCGTTTGAAGTGTCGTGTTTTCTATATCTTTTTGCATGAGTAACTTTAATTCAATTTTTTTGTCTCGATGGTGAACTTATTAAGCTCCGAAATGCGGCCACCGCAGAAATTACCATGACTCGGATGTCTTGAATTCTTTTGCTCCGCGCCGATTTAATAATGAGGTCGTCTTTAATTGTCATTTAATTGGACGTTCATTATTCTCTTAAAACGCTCATACGTACGTCAAAGGGAGATGAATTTTCGATGAGCTTGAAATGAAATCACAACATGCAAAAAAAATCCAATATTTCCTGATGAACAAACAGAAATATACTCTGCCACGGTTCCTATATATTCTAGCCGAAAAAAAAAATTAAAACCATCCATAATTTAAAATGGAAACCAATTTTTTAAATATGTATTGAAAAAGATTCACTTCCGTTTGAACAATCATAAAGCTTTTTATATTTTATTTTATTTGTTTGACGATGAACAAATTCTTTTGTCATCTGTTCAAAATTTTGAACGTCATTTCAAAGACTTGGGCAAGTTGCCGGACAGGCGAAAAATAATCTGCTGTTGTCATTCAAGTTGTTGCGAAAAATAAAAGTCAATAATCTCGGAAAGCAAAAAAAAAAATTCACCAGGTTTTTCATTCTTGATTGTGCTATCGATTTTTGCGTTAAACCATGCGCAATAGTGATCAGGGATGGAAAATTTGATTTCCTTTCTTTTTTTCACTTTGAAGTGTGCAATTTGAATGAATATTCTCGATGAAACAAGAGCTTATTTTCTCACTTTTATCACTGACGTATTGCTTTAGCAGTATATAGTAAAACTTTCATTCGTAAACAAGAAATTAAGGGAACTCTCAAGTAACATGACTCAAATCGTTATTCGCCTAATAAAATTGTCTAATTTCTGGTATATGGGTTTTTTCGTACACATTTTTTTATAAATAGACTTTGGATACAATGAAGAAGTAAAAAAGTTTGAACGTCAGATAATGATTCTAATAATTTGGGTATTTTAGTTACAGTTTTGTTAATAAAATGGGCAAAAAATGAGTTGATAAAAAATTGTCTAGTATAGTTCTGAAAATTAAAGTAAAGTAAGAGTAAAATTTAAAAAAATTGCAACAAAAAATTTGTTGATAGTTGTTGATTAAGAAAGAAATTTTTCGTAATTCAACTTCAGAAAATAACAGTTTGCAATATTCAACTTGCAAGTTCCTTTAAAGAAGAAACAGAAAAAAGTTTTCTCATTACATGAATGATTCGATACATAATTAACGCAAAATCGAATTGCACGCTACGTGTATTTGAAATCATTTACCGACTCTAGCAAATCAAGGTGTGTTCCTTTATTAACCCTAACGGTTAAACCACTTTTAATATTTCAATTTTGCAGATGAATTTCCATTAATTGATCGAATAACAGTGCAAAATTCATTACCTTGTTAACTCTTTCAGTAATAAAACGTAATTTATAAAACGTCATTGTTGATAAAATAGTAATTACAATAAATTTGAATAACTGAATTTGAATATTGAAAATTGAAAAGTCACTGAAAGGGTTAAAAATGTGGTCTGCTCCAAAGTGTCACTTTTTAGTGTTTTTCTTGGACGAAATCTGTTTTGCACGTTGGACCGATCTTTTTGCGAATCGAACGAAATTGACAAGAAAAGATAGTTGACTGTTGATATTCGAGTTGTTCTACTATGCACGGTATGTTTTCTAGTTACACACACGAAGCGTAGAGATCCTCCTGCTTTTCTGTTCTCTCTTATACCTGAACTTTGTCGGATGATTTTGTCTGTTCCGATGAACGTGGCCTCTAACTGTCTGTAGCTCACCATCATTGTATTTCAATCAACGTCGATCTCTCTTTTTCTCTTTTCATTCTTTCTTTGATTTGTTCTTTCACAAAATAGAGATGTCTATTTTTTTAACCCATAGAATGTACGTGTTTGTTGAAAAGTGAACAATTCCGCTACCCTTGTCTCTACTCTAAAAAAACCAACTAAAACAATAAAACAAAATTCTTGGTTCAAGAGTAAAAGCTTTTGGCCCAAGAAAAACCAACCAAGATGAAAATTCTTGAACGAAAGAAAAAAAGGACATTTTCTTTATTTCAAGATTCAATCAAATAAAAGAATAGATTTAAACAGACAAGTTTTTTTTTTCAATTCAAGTAAATTTTTTTAGAGTGCTAGAATTCAAGCTTGAACTGCTCGTCGACGGTTTACCCATATGTGTTTGCGTTGTGTATTTCAACTGTTTTATTTCTTTAGGTGTTTCCGATACTTACTAACTTTTCACCTAATACAATACAAAACAAAAAAAACTTGAGACCCCATGGTGAGACTTTAAAAAAGGCACCGATGATTCGTTGAAAATCTGATTCTTTTTGTTCTGTGCTGACATGGCAATTTTGTCCACGTTTGTCTACTCGATCTTGCCTGATGCAAGTCCTATACGTGCAAGTTTTAACCAATATTTTCAACTCACATTTTTTTTTCAACCCCAAAGAGCTTTTGATCCAGAAGAACGATCGATCTCAAGATGGCATCAATTTATTTAAGCCGCTCGTTTGTCGATACTTTTTTATTCATCCGTCATAATTGGAGACGAAGTGAGAAGTATCATGCAAACGCTTCCACTATGGGCGGGCCCGTACATTCCGTGCGAAATCTACTTTAAAATCCACCGCGGCTGCGCACAAATCCGCGAATTCGTGACCTATTTCATAAAGAAACTACAACTTGTTTTGCGAACTGATAACATTTACTTTCCTCCGTTCAAGTTTTTTCTCAACTTCACATATAAATCAACATTTCACGTTTTATTTCTCAGATTTAACTCTTGCTAATTTCCTGTTTATTTTTCTCGCAGAAAAATGTTATATATTTTTTATAGTTGTGATAAAAAAATTATACAATTTTGATAAGAAACTTTAACTGTAACTCGTAAAAAAAATTTCCAACGAAATGTTAGTCAATTAATTTTTTATCTTGAATTGCGACTGATCAACAAGTAGAACTTTTTTTTGCAGATTTATGATTATTGTTTATTAATAGGCAAACTACTGATATGGGCCTGAATTGAAAATAGTTTTGATCCTCGGAAATTAATGAATCATAAAATGTCGAGAGTTATTCATTGATCGATCGCCGGTTAATCAAGCTCGCTCATATAATTGTTATTAGCTTTTTATTAATCGCTAATTTGCTTCATCGAACTCGATTTCTCCTCGATTTCGCGCATGTATGCAAATCACCCGTTTGCTGAGTTATACATCAACGAGGAATTATCGTTCGAAAATAAAAAAAAACCCCGAACCCAATAAATTTCTATCAAATCATAGAGCTATGAGTTTATATTTAAAAAAAACTAAACTTTGAATTACTTTTTGATAGTAAAAATGAATCATTATATAAGTTTAAAAGAGTTGTGGGAGAAAAAAACTGTTGCAATTGAACTTCCGGGCAAACTTTGAAGCACACAAAAAAAAACAAAGTTTTTCTCATCAATAATTAAAAGTGTCAACTTGGGAAGAATTTTTTTCTTATTGTTTTGACCAATGAAATTGATTATAATTGCGTTAACAAATTTTTTTGAGTAAAAGAGAAACTTGAAATTGAATTATTGCATAATGTTTTAAGATGTTTGACATATTTCCATGATTGTCATAACAATTCTACAAATATTTAATATCACTTTTTTCAGATAAAGTATAAATAACAAATGCTTCTGTTTCTTCCTAAAAAAACATTTGATTGAAATAAATATGTCAAATATTTCGTGCGATAAAAAGCAGAATTAAAATTAAATAATTTGTAACTATTTTTTCGAAGAATGTGCATTTTCTAATAAAATGCAATATTATTCTGGTTGACTAGGGAAGAGCAAGACATATTGACCGAGGGGTAAGTTTCACTAACTACAACAAATTTAATTTTAACTGGCTTGAATATAAACTCATACGCTAGTTCATGAGGCTGCGATAAAATGTTTCACCTAAATGTTATTTCAAACGCGAACATATATAGTTCTTCAGACTTGCATCCACACTTTTCTCTAATCCAACGATGTATTAATCTCAAAGTTTGCATTTAATGTCCCTCATGAAACTTATTCGAAACAAAAACCGAGAGCGACAACTCAAGGCAAAATTTGTGGAGCCGCCCCAAAAATCGTGTAATTATGTCGGGACAGTTAAAAGTTGTGAAAACAACAAACTTTTAAGCCATGGGATGAAACTTGTTCGAGTATAACAAAACCCAACTATAGCTGTATAGTTGGATTAGAAAACAAAAGGTCTCGAGTATGCAACTGCAGAATAAGTTTTATCATCACATCAGCAACGATGAGAATTCATGTGTAATACGCTGTAGAGATGCATATGCCGCCATGGCTCATTACTGTTAGCACAACACAACTCTCTCTCTCTCTCTCTTTCTCTCTCTAGCTCTATCTTTCGACTACTATCCCCTACGCTCGGATCTGCGGTTTTGACCTTTTACTAATCTCTATCTCTTTTTTACACTTTTCACAAAACACAGTAGTAACAACACATTTTTTATGTTTACAAATCTGCACTCAGAAAGGAAATCCTCCTTTTGTCACAAAATTTGGATAA
This sequence comes from Trissolcus basalis, assembly GCA_025266255.1. Taxonomy (NCBI): domain Eukaryota; kingdom Metazoa; phylum Arthropoda; class Insecta; order Hymenoptera; family Scelionidae; genus Trissolcus; species Trissolcus basalis. Next base: position 67,739 of record JAAMPD010000136.1, read on the forward strand.
ATTTCACCACAAGAGGATTTTTCAGGAGAGGTTTGTGCGAAAATAAAGAAAGAAAAAAAAGGTCACTTTCATCACCTCTAATTGATGATTTATTTAACCGCTGTAAGTTACTTGCAAATGTTGTAATTTGTCTAAATTCATGTCGTCAAGTTGGAGTAGAGTTTTATGTCCTGTCAGAAAAATGTACTGTAAAACATTGTTCCACGTCTAGACTGAAAATATTTCAATTTCGCGTCCACGCGAGTTTTCAAGTTGAAACAATTTTGCACGATTGCTAAAAAATTAAAGTCGAGAGATTAGAAAAAATTTTTCAAAGTACAAGCCTCTCCTATTTTTGAGTTTTTTATTAAAGAATAAAGAGACATCCCAGTTATAAAAAAAGGACGAAACTGTTGGAATAAATGTTTTTTTGTTGTTTGTTCGACATACACCCTGACACGTACACGAATAAACGTATAGCTTTAGTTATGTACGATTTAAAATAGAATGTGGCCTGTTAGAGGATAAGGATAAGCCATTGAATAATCGTGATTATGCTGGTTGATAAGAGCTTGTGCTTAGATAAGAATGTACTAAGTGGTTGTTCCAATTTAGGCGACTGGCTGACGAAGATGACGAACTGTCGGAAGTACAGCCGGATGCAGTGCCACCGGAAGTACGCGAGTGGCTTGCCTCGACTTTCACAAGACAGCTCGCAACCACGAGACGCAAGTCCGACGAGAAGCCCAAATTTCGGTCCGTCGCGCACGCCATTAGGGCTGGTATCTTTGTCGACCGCATCTATAGAAGGGTCACCAGCACTGCGCTTATGCAATTCCCCTCCGAAGTCGCCAAAGTACTTAAGGTATCCATTTTTTAGACGTCATTCATCATTCCTGGGACGTTACTCGAGTGAAACTGCAATCAATTTCGAAAAACCAATTTAATATATTATTAACTGATTCAATAATTTACTGAATTTGTCAGTTTGAAAAAAAAGTACAACGCTGTATATTATTCTTATTAGCAGTATTTTCCATCTCCTCTAGTATATTATGTTTCTATTTTATTTAAAAGCAGATATTTCTTTCGTTTATAAAACTTTCTGACAAACTTCAGATCCATGCCGTTTTTTATTCATGAGAAGAAAGGTTTTGATGTCAAGATTTTTGTTCACTGAAAATTGCATTTTGCATAAGAAGAAATTTGTTCACCGGGCGTCCGATATACTTGGCTAATTAACAAACTCGAATCAGTTGAGTTAGTAATTTTGAACAAATTAGAACGTCTACTGATATTGCAGAATACACATATTGATTATCCTATCACTCAACTGTCTGGCGCAAACAACCCACTAACACGAATCAAATATTTTACTCATGCCCATCAATCCACGGTTCTTATAAAAACACTAGATGATCAATAAAGTTTATTATTGCGGCAATGATCTTTGAAAAATAATGGCAACAAAAAACTACTCGGCGGTAAAAATTTTGTACCTGAAAAAACATGTTTGGTCTTGAGCCATCTCTTGAGTCATTGATCATGTGAGAAACCTGCGCAAAACATTCGAAAGCTTTTGACAGGGCTAATATAGAGATTCATTATGTAATAAAAACGTCCACTTGATTTACAACTGCCCCGCATGTTCGATTTGAAAAAACAAAAAAAAAAGGTTGTTATTCCGAGATTTTGAATGGCTAAATGGCAAAGAGTCGCGTTTCAATGACGATTGTTTGATTGTTGTCGCGTTGAATTAAAATTTAGCTGGAAATAGTACTGTTCCATTTGAAACTGTTCCATTTGAATTGCAAATTTTACTACGGTACTTAATATTAACTACCAAGCCAAAATCAACTCGAGCATTGAATGTTTTGCCAAGAGTTACAATGTCTTGCTCTCTTTATTTATTCATTGTTTCGGACTCGAAACGATACATTCTAATTACAAACTTTTTGTTAATTTAACAACATGCGAATGTTAATGAAACGTCAACGAGAAATTTATTTTATTATAAAAAAAGACAACACATATTCCTCCTTAGGCAAAAACAACATGGGCACGGAATCAAAAGTTGACTCCAGTTATTTGGTTTGGAGTTGTACTTTTTTCATTCAAACAGAAGCTGAGATTTGTGTCTTACTTTTTTACTGAAAATGTATTGTGGTATTGTTTGAAAAGAATTTAGACGAGTGGTCGTTCGACGTGTTCGCACTAAACGACGCATCGACAGGTTCGCCGGTGAAATATTTGGGCTACGATCTGTTAAATCGATACGGAATGATTCATAAGTTCAAAGTGCCTCCGGTGATTCTTGAAAGCTTCCTGAGTCGAATTGAGGAAGGATACTGCAAATATCGCAATCCGTATCACAACAACCTCCATGCGGCTGACGTAGCTCAAACTATGCATTACGTTCTCTGTCAGACTGGCTTGATGGTAAGACCCACACTTTTATCTTTGCGACAATTTTTCAATCTGACGTGTCATCTAAATTATTTAAAAACTTGAAAGACCAGATTTACTCGTTTGATAAATAATACAAATTTTTCTTCAAGTACTTAACCATTTGCTTTTTTCATGCAAGTCAATTTCACTTTTGCCAGAAAGGACGATGATTCGTTTTGAATATTTTTCAAGGAAAACTTTTTACGTGGCCATTCAAAGTTTGCTCGTGTTACGTAATCGAAGCAGTCAATCCCGCGAAGAAAATATATCAGAAATTCTTCAGACATTTTTCTTTCTTTCAATGTGAATTTGAGCTGAAAAAAAAGTGAATTACTTTTTGATAAATGAAATTACTTCGCAAAGAATTCATCTGATTTATAATTTTGGATCAAATTTTCATTCAATACTTTTTTTTCTACCTTTGACTATATAAATTGAATTTTGCATAGCTGTATATTGGCTTTGGTCGCTTCAAAGATTTCAATTTGGCTTATAGAATTGGCTGACCGATCTAGAAATTTTCGCGGTCCTGGTGGCAGCGATTATACACGATTACGAGCACACGGGTACGACAAACAACTTTCACGTCATGTCTGGAAGTGAGACGGCGCTGCTCTACAACGACCGCGCTGTACTCGAGAATCACCACATCTCGGCTAGTTTTCGGTTAGTACAATGTCGATCAAAACTTTCGCCTTTGTTTTTGATCAAACAATTGTTCATATGTATGTTCCCTTTTTCGTTTCAGAATTCTTCGCGAGGACGAATGCAACATCCTACAGAATCTATCACGGGAGGAATTCCGTGAATTCAGGACGCTCGTCATAGACATGGTTCTTGCGACGGATATGAGCTTCCATTTTCAGCAACTGAAAAATATGAAAAATTTATTGAGCCTCACTGACGCCAGCGTGGACAAAAGCAAAGCGGTCAGCTTGGTCCTACATTGCTGCGATATTTCGCATCCAGCCAAACGTTGGGATCTACATTATAGGTCACTTTTTCTGCAATCCCTTCAAATAGTCAAAAAGTTTTGTCGTATATAGAAAAAGAACTTTTATTTCCTTTCATAACAAACAGTGGTAATAGTTTTTGTAAGGTCAAACAGGGTAAAAGTGACATTTGGGATGATTGTGACACGCCAATTAACTTTTTCTGCAAATTCGTGTTTTTGTCGACATAACAAATGATTACTAATTAATGAATGTGTAACTGAAATAAAATTTATAAAAACAAGAAGGTTTTGATAATAAATTATCGGTGTCACTTTTTTACCCCACGTGTCACTCTTACACCCAATTGAGTTTAATTAAGAAGTTTAAAAAATTGTTGTATAAATGATCATATGAGAAGATATGTTTTTTCAACTCAATTTGTCAAGAATGTTTTTAATTATGATTTGATTAACAGGTGGACTACACAGTTATTAGAAGAGTTCTTCCGGCAGGGTGACAAAGAGAAAGAACTCGGACTGCCGTTCTCGCCGCTGTGCGACCGAAAGAACACTCTAGTCGCAGAATCTCAAATAGGATTCATTGAATTCATCGTTGAGCCGAGCATGCAAGTGTGCAGTGATATGTTGGAGACCATTCTCGCTCCATTGAACGCAAAAAAGAGTATCGACGATTCGAGCAATGGTAAGCCTACCAAAAATAACCATACGTGCCATCGCATACCCGCTTTCTAATGGATAATCCAACTTTTAATCTTTCATACAAACGAATTAATCCCTGATGAATTTTTCAACAAAACGAGGGACAATTTGTATGCACTTTTTTGTTATAAATTCTTCGCTCAATCTATTTTAATGAATTCTTATACTTTAATTGTCTTTTTTGGCCGACAAAAGTCGATTGTTGTACTAAAAACATTCATTTAAAATCCATCTGCATTTCAATTAGAGAAGGAATGACACATTTTACGCAAGGCCGTTGATAAATTGCAATCAAATCGAACGGTTTTTCCTCAAAAACACAATTCGCGCAGAGTATAATTAATTCAAACGAAATGAAACGGGAATGAAATTGAAATTCCACCCAAGATTCCGTCAAATGATCGCAGTAAAATGTGTTTTATTAAAACGCTTAAATGCAAAATGAAATATTCCTTTTACAAGTGTGACAATCAGACCAGACGGAGCAAACAAAAGAAACCAATTAGACGGCCATTGATAGCGAATTGTAATTAGATTATTGTTTTAGTAGATTATTTCAGGCCACTCATTTTTTTCTTTTATTTTTTCATTCAAATGAAGGATTTTTGTCGGATGTAATTATTTTGAGTCGTATCTTGAAGTAATTAATCAGGAGTGTATTAAAACTGCATAATTAAAACTCAATTATTCAACAGCGGGCAACTCAGGCAACTCGGGCAGCCAGAGGTTTCAGATCGCCAAGCCATGGAGTCAGTGTCTGATGGAAAACAAGATGATGTGGAAAGAGCATGCCCTCAAAGGTAAATTGCTTTTTCATTTGTTCCATTTTATCCTCGGTTAAATCCGAGTTAGTTATATCATCATTAAAAACAGACAGGCCAAATCGACCGAGCACACGAATCCAATCACGCCTGGTTTAATTGTTTAGATACTTATTATTTCTGTAAAATCAACATGTAGATAGCAGGGTTAGAATTGAAAAGTTATTCGCCACATGGTTATTGATTGGATGGCAAATTTTAATTGTTACAAATTGTTTGAGCAGATGCCGAATTAAGAGCGCAGAATGAAAGCGAAGAATCTAAGGAGGGTCACGCTGAAGAGGTGAACCTGCGAATTCCCGAATCAAGTGGACGAGGGCAACAGCACGGTTGAATTTCGGAACGAGAAATAGAAAAAGTGAAACAAAAAAAGTTAACAAATGATGCTTAGGTATAATTGCGCAACGGTGTAAAAGACCGGCTCACGGCCGTTTTTGCCCAAAGGATCAAGCGTTAGTAGAATCGAACATACAGCTACGACTATCTTTTCTATCAACCACGATTTTTATCTATATGGAGAGTGAATGTTCTTGGATAAAGACCGCATAGAAAAATCATACCATTTTAGTTCCTAACTGCCTGTCTGGCAAATCGTTTCATACATTTTTTTTATTCCTTTACTAGTAATAAGTCTCTATTTTTGCTAAACTCTAACAAAAGCAGAAGCAAATAAAATAATGACAAAATCGACCGCATAACTGATAATGTTCACAATTACGATAGGTGTCCATTCGACGTTAAACGACATATGAATATCAGCCATTCGATTATTTGTTCATCTTCTCGACTCTTAGACCACTTTTCTACCAAAACTAAAAGGAAAACGTATGACACGCTTGTTCAAAAAGTCTGAGTAATTGTATATGTTTAGTCAAATTTAAGTGGATGGTCAAAAAAGAAAAAAAAAAGAAATCTCACGCATATGAGTCTTCCTCTTTTTTTTTGTTCCAAACTTCACTTACTGTTTTATTCTCTTGTATTGAAATTGGATCTCAGTATAAACGATAATGCAATTGTAAACCGTTACATATATAATGGCTTGAAGGTGCTTATTATGTGAAAAACAAAGAATTGAATGATCTTTTAATGGAGAGTATAAAAGAGCACATTTTACAGCACGTTAATGAATTGAAAGCTGTTGACGAGGCGATATTGTACAATAAAAGTCTATCTGTTCTCGCGTAATGGTAGAGATTTGTTGATCGTGCTGTAAAACAACTGGTTGTTTCGTGTCGACATCAAATTTTTGTGTTTTCAATGCGACTCCGTTAATTTGATAGCTCGTGCCTGCCCTATAACAGAGAACTATGTTTCGATTTGAGAGCAAATATGTTGTAGCAAATAAGACAAGTAAATTATTATAATGTTAAAACAAAAATATACTGAACGCGTAAATTAAACGATACGTACAGTTTATACCTGCAACGTTCTTTTTTTTCATCTGTATATAAGAATCGGGCGCATTACTCCTCGCCCCGCAATGACCATGAAACTATGAGGCCCAATTTTTGTTCTATAACAAAAGTAATAACATAAAAGTATGCATGGAAGTTATTATACTATTGCATTTGTACATACATATATAGCAACAACAAGAAAAAAGTAATTTATTATGATGGATGGAAGAGAGATTAATCGGAGCTTTTTTGCGAATTGGAAGTACAAAAGCAGGGTTTTTCGCAGGATTTAGGGAACAATTTGATCAAAGGCATCTTAGTCTTCCTATAAACGTAGTACGAATTGAAAGAGACCATACAGACTGTTGATTATTCATTGGATAATGCGAACCGAGCATTGCCATGTCAAACATCCGGGACAAAAATGTTGTAGGCATTTTGGACATCTATTTTTTCATTCTCTGCCACTATCTTTGATGACATCTCCTTTTCTGATTTTCGTTCTTTCAAAACTGCTCCACGTATATGTTCTGTCAAAGTTGTTCAATGAAAAAAATGAGACCGTCCTTGACTAAAACTCAAATTTGGATCAAACATTCGTTATTCCGATACCTGCAAACAAATTCGTTTCAATTTAATGAAAATCCAGTGTCATCGACAAAGTTAGTGGTGTATAAATACTAATAAGAACAAAATGTATGTGCAAAATTTGCACCATACAATTTGACATATCACATCTTGATAGGCTACATTAGCAACTCTATTTAATGTATTATAATGATTCGAAAGTGAATGTAAAAATTATGTTTCTAAAAAAACTAACAACAAAAGCTTACCAGAAGTCAACTCCATTCCCCATCTATTGGATTGTCTATGGGAACCCTTCTGTAGTGGGTCCAACTTCTAGAAAAATAAGTCAAATAGAATAAAAAGAAAATCGAATTTCAAAAAATCTTAAATTGATGCTAAATTGAACAGATATATATTTGGCTAAAACTATAAGTTTGAATTTAAAACAAAAACGTCCATTAGGGGTGTAAGGATTATTTAGTTTCGAAATGGTCGCGACAAATGAATAAAGTATATTTCTAAAAGTCAAATTCTCAAGAGATTTCAAAATATTGAACGCACGAGGAACCAAAAAACCAAATGTTACTAGCAAAGTAGAGCGCAAAGTGGAAAACGCCAGAGAGGTGTGTTAATAGAAAAGCGAATTGATATCAAAAGTTGAACTATTTCATCATGATAAAATGATTCATCCTTAATGAAAGACTGATAAGCGATCATTCATTGGCGTAGAAATTGTAGAAAGAGCCTTTTGATTCCAAAATAGCGAACTATCGATTTTTCAGTTTTGCAAATCGTCTCATACCCGTCAGCATATTTTAAAATTTCTTGATATTTGTTTGAGGATTCATATTTTTGAAAAACCAAAATCTGTGATGTTTTTCTTAATCCACCGACGTTCTATGTTACATGTCTACAAATTATATTCCATATCTGTCCGTCGACAGATCTCTGTTAACAAATATTATAAAATAGACAGTCGGATAATTGTGTGAAACCTTTCTTTTTGTTTTCATGCCTGATGTTGAAAGCCAAAAGTATGTTATTGTAAATTGCAAAACCAGTCATTGTTGTAAAAAAAAAAAGAAATTCAAAATAAAAATCTGTAAACCGCATCAGTCCTGGTCTTAAAAGATGAAAAGTTTCCGATGGTATCGTCAAAGATTCTGTCTACTCTAGATAAGGTAATTTAGAAAAAAAAAGGAAAAAGCTTTGTTAAAAATAATTACCTAAAAATAAATATGAAATAATGTAAGAAAATAAAAAAAACTACAATGATATTTTGAAGACTTTACGAAATTAAAGAAAGCTATAATGTGTGTGAATGTGTGTGACTGTGAACGACGAGTACTCTTATTAATGACGAAATAGTAAAACCGCATTAATTCGATTGAATAGTGTTTGTATAAATTATCCTCAGCACAATTTAATACACGGAGTTTTGTACATATACATATTCTCTACGCCGAGCACCGTGTACGTTTCGTGTAATGCAAAAAATAAATTCATGTTTACAAAAAAAAGATTATATGACACAAATGTATGTAATTAAAATGTAATAAAAAAGGCGAAACACGTACAAATTTTGGATTTTGTGTATCATTCCACTTTTTATTTTAAAATTTCAACAAAACATTAATAGCCAATAGAAATAATTCTTGTGGGTTCAGCTTAAGGTTTAAGGTGGTTCCTCAAAACAAATTGGCGACATTTTTTGGTTAGGTTTATGTATGAACACTGAAGTTTATGTGTTTACAAGACGCGATTCAAAACAAATAGTCGTTACACATTTATTATTGAAATACACAGTTTATATTGAATATTTCGGTTTGTTTGTCTCCAATTACCAGTACCAATTAACAGTAAATAAGTCAGGTTAGTTGATTTTAGTTACATGAAGAGAAAATACCCGAAAACAAAATTGATAGTTTTTTACGTATAATGTTTATTTTTTAGGCTTTCAAAATGGCTAAAAAAGCAGTATACGAACACCTAAAATTGCAAAACCGTCCTTACAATGTCAATGATATATTTTCTTATTTGGACAAAAAATTCCCAAAGACAGCAGTTCAAAAAGCCCTGGACGAATTAGTTGAAGCTGGGTCAGTAATGGAAAAAGTAAGTTTTTAATTTAAAAAAATCAATGTTTGAATAGATTTTCATTATAATTTATTAACAAATCTTAATTGCAACCTTTCAGATAAATGCCAAACAAAAAATATACTGCTGCGTGCAAGAATCCAAGCAAGATCCAAAAGAGTTGATGAAACTGGACAAAGAATTACAAGTACACGCAAACGAGCTTGAGGACAAATTACAATCTTTGCAGAAGAAAATTAAAGAAAAGGAAGGAATTCTTGCGAGTTTAAAGAACGGTTTAACGATGCAACAACTGGAAGAGATGAAAGAAAACCTGAACAAAAATATAAAGGGTCTGAACAAAAAACTGGATGAGTTGATGACAACGTCATCGGCCCAAAAAGATTTGCCTACGAAGAAACGTAAACTTGAGAAAGACTTGCAGACGTATCAGCAGGAGTACAACAGGAGAAAGAGAATGTGCAAGGATGTGATGGAATGTATCTTAGAAAATTACCCTAAAAGTAAGCAACATTTCTATGACGAAGTTGGTATAGATATTGTAAACGTCTGAATTCTTAAAGATGAATTGTTCAAAAATGTTTCATTTTGAAGATGTGCCAAAAGACTAAACTTGATCAAATCTTTATTTCATAAGTTGAACAATTAAATATATAAATATCGTTTTGTATATATAATTTTAAGTGAGATTGAATGTACAAATACTAAGTTATATCATAATAAAAATATTTTCGTTACTGGGAAGGAACACATTTCTATAAACTCGACAAAGAATTCAGGTTATCATAATAATATTTTTACAGACACTTACTTTTGAATCCTTTTTTTCATCAAAGGTAGGATTTGAATTGCAACCACTGCAAGAATAACTTTACGCATGAAAAGAATTGCTTTACATCTTGCAACTTACTTTTTTCTATTAAATACAAAGAGTCTTGAAATAAAAGTACAGAAAAAGTGTAAGGATTACTTTCTTTCAAATAACGAATATATCAAAGTGATGCTAAAGAAACTTGAATTAGAAATTGACATTTAACTGATGCATTTTAAATAATGCAAAACTAATTAGGCTTCGCGAGTCTACATAAAGAATTGTGCATTATTAATTGGTTCAAATAGCTTCTTGCTTTTAAATTCGTCTTATACTAAGAGGTGCAATAGAAATTATCAATTTTTTTCATTTGTAAGAATTGAACTTTTAGTAGTAAGAAGTAATTTCAAAAAGTGTCAGTCTGAGAATTGGTGGAAATGAACACGTGAAAGAATAGTATTCTTCGTTTGAATTAATTTTTATTTTAAACATATTAAAATCACAATGAAACAGGAAAACAAGATGCCACAAAAGTACGCAGATATAAAAGGAAATATTTTTGATAGTACTTACTACAAGCTGTACAAATATATTTACCTGTCAATGGGTTATTGGCCATGGCAAAGTCTCCCGTTAAGTCTCTTAATTTACCTACCGCGACTAATATTATCATGGTCAGCGTTATATCCAGAGGTTGATAAGCGAACAATTTGATCATTTCTGGAATAGACTTTGAAAACAATTATAATTTGTTATAATTGTCAGTTCATGGCCCTGGGAAAACCGAAAAATCTCGACGAAGGTATTTACATCTTTTCTCAAATGGTGATTCATGGATTCTCTTATGTAACGATCATTGATACCGTCCTCAGAAAAAAGATGGTAACGTTTACACTCACAGCTAATTATTTTGTAGCACGTTTCTTCCACTCCCGAATTGATTTCATTTAAATTGAAGGTATAATTTTTATAGCTTAAAAGATTAATGGAAGAAATACAGAATGACTGGGATGTTGCTAAATCGGACGAGTCGATAGAAACGTTACATAAATATGGTTATCTTTCAAAATGGTTTATGTTTATTCATATGAGTGAGTAATTCCCTCCCAAATCTACGAGAAACTGCGATCTAATTAAAATTTTATTTGAAAAAAACAAAAAATTCCGTTCATTCTACAAGTCACAATAAAGTTAAATGAAAATATAAGTTTTTATCACAGGACCTATAAAAATGGAAAATAATGGTAGGTTGGTTAAATATTGTTACTGCCATTATGCAAATACTGCGATAGTGCAAAAGTCTTTGTGTTTGATGTTCATAGTCCTAATTTGCATTCAAAACACCAGCATCTTAAATATTGATGCTGTGAAGAAAACTGACGGAAAGAACTTTTGATAAGGAGAGGTCGTCATTGCTTGATCGTCAAACACGTGAATTTTATGCTGTTGACGATGAAGCAAGATGGGACCACACCTAACTACCAACTCGACGTCAAGTGAAGCGTGCGAAGACAATCTGCGAAAAATCTGCAAATCCTAAAACAATATATATTATTATTAAATCAAAACCAAACTAAGTGTCCCTTTTGTGTAAGTAGTATAACCATGGATTTGGTAAGGCATAAAAGGGATAATCGATATGTTTCAACGTGTTAATTGTTTTTCAATGAATTTAACGACAGACACATTCGGGTACATTAACTCAGTTGATTACTGCTACTTTGTTGAATATAATGTATAATTATAATAATTAAATTGACTAGAATCGTTGAATTATTGAAAACCTGCAAATTTTCTTTGATTTTTTTTAATAAAAGTTAAATGAACACATTTTTCCAAATATACATCCAATTACTTTTGTTCTGTTTCCTAATAAATCGATACCCTCAAAATATAGGACTTTTTTAATTTAGCTTGGAAAAGTGAGCTATTTTCAGAGGAAAGTTTTGTTTCGAAACACTCTGGACACCTCGATGATACACAACTCATTTATAAGTAAAATTTCTATTTATCTGTCCATTATAATAATGTATATGAAAATGCTAAGTTGACTCTTGGTCACTATTAATTCTATACTATTCTATGTGTTTGGATTTATATTTTTAGAATGTAGTATAGTATAAATCTGCGTTAATTTACTAATTCGTACACATCGGTGCAATGAATCATATTAAATTCAGAGATTTTATACTCCAAATTTTTATTTGATTTGAATCAATCTAGAAATCATAGATTGAAAGCAAATATAAAAGTAGAATTAGCTATATCAATTTCATTTTTTTATTAAAAATATTATAAATAAATCAATTATTATCATTAATTAATATATTCAAATTGATACAAATTACAAAATTTATAAATTTCTCTAGTTTTGCAAAACGAAAAATTGTGTTTTATATAAAAATTTGATCGAACATTAGTTTCATAAATATCGAATGCAATTTATTTATATAACAAATTGAGCATTACAATGAGAAGACATTCAAAAGTGCAGTATTTTTTATTGTATATTTCATCAATCAACAATTCTATATAGAGCGCGCGCAACATTTTAGTATTATAAAATATCTTTGAAATTTGTGATTTCGATAAATGTTGAAACATAACGTTTCTCCATAAAAAATGAAACCTACCATTATCAACAGAGTTGTTGCGCTCAAATAATTAACGAATTTCCTGCTCTTCTCTAATATCCCTTGTCGAAAAACGTTGGCTTATCCACGTCATCTCAATCAATTTTGTTCGCTGATCTGTTTAATTTTTAATGAAAACATAAATTGCATGATAATGAAAAGTAGTTTGACTAGATAAACGATTTACTTACATCAAATTTAAAATTAATGATTTCATAGAGATGAAAAATCATTTATTAAATTTTATTAAATTTCTTACCTTTTCCATAATTCACAAGTTTTCCAGGTGCGCAACAATTCTGTATGAATAATAAAATTTATTATTGAAATTAAAAATCGTAAAAAGATATTTAAAATTGAATAACAAATGAGTGTATTGTATGAACTTGTAAAAACTAGTGAAATGGAATTGAAACTTTGCCATCAGGTTCAATTCAGTTTACTCAGCTGGTATACGTACTTTCACCGTTGATACCAAAACTGCTGGACAGAATCGCACCATTGAATGAATCAAGACCGCTACTACCCATTGTCTATGCTGATTACACTGTTTACCCAGATTACATCTCACAATCATACACCATCATATACATTCACAATCTCTTTTGCGTCTACGTATGTGCTGTCCAGTTCCAAATTCTTAACAATACGATATTTATCCTCACTTACCACTGCTGTGCCAAGTTTGCGATTTGTGGGTAAGAAAAAACAAAACTGAAAACACTAGAAGATAAAGAAACAATTTTTAAAAAAGAAACAAAATTACGCCAGATCCAAATTGCAACAAGTGGGGGTAAATGGTGCTGATGGAGTATTAAGTCCGCGGTCTGAAAAAATGGTATTCGCCAAGTTATCAGAGAGCATCCGACACCATCAGAAAAGCGTTATGTATAGTTGATTTCTTCCTTTTTTTGTATTTTTTATAACTATCATTAATTCATTTATATACCTATTGAGAAAATTTTAGTTTTGCAACTAGCAACAGTATATATTTTTCAACCGCCTGGATCACTGGAAAGATGGTCAATATGATCTTAATTTCTGTTTCTCTTTATGCAGTAAGTAATTTGGATTTTGGATGAAAATATTGTCGAGTGAATTTGATACCCCAGTCATTATGGTTTGTAGATCATTTTGAATCTGCACAATTTTCAAGAAATTCCAAAGCATTTTTCTTTCGCTTCTGCGATGCTTTTTCAACTCTTCATATGTTGTTACTTTGGCGAGACTTTACATCAACATAGTAAGCGTATTAGATTTCAAAGGTTTGTATGCTCTGACGAATCTACAATAGATACGCAAATAAAAAAATTGAATATTTGTCACGTTTTGTTCGTTTTGTAGTTATGAATCGATATGGTATAACAGAAGCAAACATTTTCGAAAAAACGTACACTTCATAATACTGAGGTGTGAACAAAGAGTTCCGCCATGTAGCTTTACCGTTTTCACAAAATCATTGGAAAACTTTGTATCTGTAAGGGCGTTCAAAATTTTATCTTTTTGTTTGTTTCAATAATCACAAACCTTTTCATTTTTATATTTCAATTTGCAGACTGTTAATACTTCTTACTGCTGCTTCACAGCATTTGTATCTTTATCAGCTTAAAATATAAGATAATACTATTTTGCAATTCTGAAAGTTATGAAATAAATGTAGAGCGATATAATTTTGAATTGTAAAAAGTTATTTCTGAAATGCCGCCTGGTTGAGAACTGAAACTGAAACTGAAACCTGACATTATTTTTCATTGTGAAAAAGGAAGCACGATTATCAACAGCCCTCGCTCCATTAAATATTCAATAACGTTACATTTAGCTACAAAAGAATATTAACTGCAACAAAATTACCAAGTTGCAGCGCAATTATTTTAATTGTCGCAGACAGTTTATTTAAAATGTTCAGCTCTCAAGTTTGTGACGTTTCAAAACGTTTCAATCGATAACGAATCGCGATGATGGAAACGTGAACCATAACAAGCTACCGCGTATCGAAACAAAGATGCGAGAAGAAAGGTTTTATTCATTGATGTGAAGTACTTTTTTTTCGCAATATCAATCAGTGGTTGATATGAAATACGAAGGCAAAGTAGTGATTTATTATTTAAATACAAACAACTTTTAATATAATTATTAAGTATTATCAGGAAGACTAAAATTAATCAATTTTTTATGTCGATATCAACTCTTCAAATGTTATTATGGAAAGGACGTTTTTGACGGCGTATACTTTAGAATGTTCAAACTAACGTATATAATTGCCGTTTGTTGGCCTTACATATCAATAGAGATACTTGTCTTAAATTTGGCCATCAAAATATGCGTTGCTCTGACCATGGGTTTTTCACAGGTGAACATTTTTGTCCAACGTATTTGTTTCAATTAGTTTCAATTATTCCATTCCAAATTTTCCAGCTGAAAGAAATCCTTCAAATAGATTATTTGCCGGACGTTTTTTATGCCTGCTCGCAACTGTTTCTCAATTGTATCGCATTGATACTCCTGCTGGATTCTTTTATTAGAAGGAAACAAGTACGAAATGCAAAACCTAAAAAAAAAAATACAATAAGGTTGCTGCACCAGTCATCGGAATGTGATCGAAATTTCCGAGACAAAATTAATCTGAACAAAAATGTTAGGCATTTATTCATTATGATTTGTGAACTTCATTTTGAAAGTTCTTTTATGTGATAATATAAGAGGATTTTCATATAAAAAGGTTGACTTCAATCATTTCAATTAAATAGGAACGTGGAATGTCAATAACTGGTGCATCTACTTTGAAACGAAAAAAATGAAAAAATTGTTAACAGTTTATTGCTGGTAGGTAAAAATTTTTTACGAAGATATCAAAAGTTACTGGCAAATTGACAAGTCTGGACTTCACAGCATGATTAGAATCAAATATGCCAAGATGTGCAAACGAGTTTTAGTAGCTTATATCAGTAACATAATTTTTCGTACGGCATGAACAGTTAATTGTTGTAAAATAATTTGTTAGAACCTTTTTTTTCAGCCATAGTTCAGGGTTCTGTGGTTATTTATATGTTAACTCCTTTGTTACCCATAATATTGGACCGAATAATGCCTCTAGATTCTCCTCGAAAACTTGAACAAATGATCCTGGCTGATTATTCTTCCTTCTTGCCCCGCTTTATCTATGAAAATTATTGGATCATTTTTGTCAACAATGTGTTTCAAATTTTTTATTGCATGCAACAAGTGCAAGTACTTAACAACAACATTTTTCTTCTGACCAGTCATGCATGTTCCAAGTACAAATTTTGTGGGTAAGTATGTACAGTCATTTTTCATAATTTTTCACAAAGTATTTACAAATTTGTTTGCATCAAAGACTTTTCGTTTACCAATAGAGAATCACTAAAAAGAATCGGATTATCTAGTAACAGAAATTTTAATTTCAATAAAGAGACAATTTTCTTTGAAACACGCAGTTGTGCTTCTTATCATCAAAAAGCTTTACAGTAAGTAAACTTACGGTTATGATGCAGGTCGTCACAGATATTATTAAGTTTATACTTCTTTGACTACAAACAGGCAGGCTCAAAACACTTCGAACTTTTTCAAAATATCTTGGGGGTTCGGAAAGGCAGCTAATTTGGCATTGCTTAGTTTATCCCTGTATGGTGTACGTATTGATAATTTTTTTACTTTGATTTAAATGACATGTCATAGGCATAGGGGAGAGAACCCAACAATGGGCCATTTTACAGTTTTATAATTATTGATTTAAATCAGAGGACGAAAAAGTCAATATTATTTTTGTTCTAATATGATTGAACATTCTATTTGAATAATAAATTAACATTCTAAAAAAATTAATCATTGCCGAAGTGAAAATCTGATTTTTTCTGATTGTCT